>CM075850.1:90983162-91288162 GCA_037975125.1 Latrodectus hesperus
AATCTAGCATCTTTGACTTGATTCTTCTTTTCTATAACTCTTTTACAAAATATTCTCGGGATGAAATCTCAAATCAAAGAATTCGTCTACTAGTAACACCAGTCGGGTTCTTGAATTCGATTCGAAATTTTCTTTAAAAATTTTGCAATCCTATTTTTATTTCCAGTTTCAGCAATTATAATTTGAAATTTCCTTTCTATACCTTGATAGATAGCAGTATATGGTCTTATTTTACGCCATTCATAAGACCTCTTTTTCGGATGAGTCCTCAGTATATCGTACAGCGGTTTCAGTTATAAATTCCTACGAACCTCGATACATTAAAGCTATTTTCATGTCAATTTTCAAGGACTGGTAATTGTAGTCACTGAGCTTAGGAAAGGCATAATTTGATGGTCCTGGATAATCAGCCATTCTGCAATTAGTTGCTTTCATCCACTTGACGTCATTCTTTTCAGCTCAAACTTCACAAATTCTGCATTTAATCTACATTAAACATCACACTAACTGGCCCATAACCTGTCTGTGTGAAGACGTGCAAAGTATAGCAGTAGTAGAATTAGGAATCTAACACACACATCTTATGCAGGGAAAAACATCTATTAAATTTTTTTTAAATTATAAAAACTAGACAAAATACAAGAATAATTAAAAGCAACCAACTCGGCCGTTTACCAGCCTCACATATTTCTTAGATATACAGGCAAGTACATCTTATACAGTTATTTTTTTATCCATGTTCCTGGTGAAAGTTAATACATATAAAAACAAAATAAATACATGATCTTTACACCAATGTAACCGAAATTTTATTCAAGAACCAAGAAAGTACTACTATGCAATTTCTGCGATGCACAGAGTACGTCGAAGTGCGGTATGAATTAATTTTCACATTTAACATTTTCTACAAAAGAAAAATGAAATGAACTTTTACGTGACTGACAGACATAAGATTTCACATTAAACTGAATTCATTTTGGTCTCAAGTTGCATAGATTACCAGTATTATGTGAATATTTTCTCTCAGAAAAATTCTTAATATTAGATACACATGTTCAAAAGATTTTCTTTATCTCCATAAATCCCTTTAATTTACAAATATATATGTATAAAACGTTTACTTAACTGACTAGAATGAGTGATGTTCAGCTTTCTTACATATGCGTCTTGTCTAATTCATCATTGAAGTCGGTAATTTTTGATACTCTTAATAGTTACAACACAGTAATTAAAGAAAAAGTATGCAACTGGGCAACGAGATTGTAACGAACACCCTTCCATTTTCATATAATCTTAAAATGTCTCATTTTCATTTATACCTGCGCCGTGGTAGCCTAGTTGTCAGGGTATCGGCCTTCCGTTCTGTAGGATGGACCTTGATTCCCAATGCCGCCAAAGACCAACCTAGTACATGCGATATACCTGCTGGTTATATAAATCTGTGGAATCGAAAGTCCTGTGATCGGTCGTTCAGTAGCTATTATAGATGTAATGTGGTCTGGAGAAATTTTCCTCTCCCTCCAGATGAATGTCAAAATTGAGGGAATAGATCCTCTAGCGGTGCCATCTAGCAGAGGAGTACTAAGAGCAAAATCATACTTTCACCTTCATGGTACACTTGTTAAACAAAAGATGCACTCTACTGACTTAAATTTACATAGCCATCGTCGGAGCGAGCTTGGCTTGTCCGCGAGTGTCATAAATAACAACAATTATACCTAGTGAGGAGCACAAAGTGTAAAACTGTGTTGTTTTCAAAAATGTAAAGAATTCAAATATAAATGTTTTGGTTTCTAAATCAAAAGTATTTTATTTCGAGAGCATGCTTAAATGATTTAGATTAGAGAATATAGTTGATAAGCACTTTACTCTTGTTCATAAACACAGCTATACGCAGAATAAAATCTTTGATAAATGTGCTTAGCGGATATAGACTTTAATACTTTTTCTCTAAATTTAGAGGGTATCAACCAATTCATTCTAGGAAAATTTTTCTTTAGCAGCCACAAACAGTATGAATGCTTTTTTAATATTTTTTTCGAGCTTATAAAATACGGAATTTTCAGTCATATTTATAGAAAAATGCTTGTCAACAGAGGTAACATTTAGCTAACATAGAAATAGAACTAATGCTGTAGGCGAGAACAGATGGCCATCACCAGGATAACCGTAAGCATTCAGATTTCACCATAAATACGAAATATTTGATTTCACCGGAATTATCGCCAAATTTTCTTCTCATAAAAGTTATTTTATTATTATTTATAAGGCGATCCCTTTTTTTAAAGTATTGATTCATATACTTTTCATTTGATTTATCCTTTAGATTATATTTTCTAAGTATTTACTAATAATAAAATGTCAATTTTAATTTCAAAGGTAATATTTTTATTGAAGTATTTTTGGTTGCTATTATTATCTTCTAATTGCGCAAAGAATGAAATCTGCACTAATTCTACAAATATTGCTCTCAATTTTCAGATTTTCCACTAATATTTAAAGCTTTAGAGAAATACTTTATATCATCCTCTTCAGTCCGAATTTATCTTTCGAATTCTTAAGAAATTTCAAAATACAATATACGCTCGATTTTCTACTAACACATAGGAGCCGGTAAAATGTTTCTTAAAATCAAAAGTTCGTAAAAAAGAAAAATTAGATTTTAAAACTATTTTTTACTACGCTGCTCCCTGTATACAAATTAGTACTAGAAAAAATAATGAAGTATGCATTATGAAGGAAAAAAAACATTCAAAATAAAATGTTAAAAATGTCTTAATTATGCGAGCCATTCTTCTACATGTTTCACAGATGGTAGCAGTACTAAGTCGTTTTCTTCATATCTGATATTAAAAATTTCTTTTCAATTCTCGTTTATTAAATAATAACAATCTCTAATTCTTACTAATTACTTCTAGATTCAAAAAATCCTGAAGTGAAATGATAGGGATAGATTTCTTTGTCATGGATGAAAAACTTCTCCACTCAATTTGCCCCATTATTTAATAACGCATGCAGGTCAAAATAATTTAGATATCATTTTTTCTGCAACACCATTCCACCTATACATTCATAAAAGCATTGCGCCTAGAATGACAGCTTTATAAGGTGATTCCAAGACATTTCCAACAAAGATTTCCTATGATATCTTTACATGAAGCTATCGATTACACTCAATGAATAGGAAGCTTGAATACAAGGGAAAATTTTAAATGAATCGATTAAAAAAAAACCCCGACGTGAATGATACTCGAGGATGGCCTCTCTTTATAGCTCAATGTCTAGTCACAAATCAAACTAGAATTTAAAAAAACATTTTCCTTTAATTGTGATTTTTGAAATAAAATTACTTTTTATTTATTACACTGATTAATTAATTTTTGATGTTGGAGATACTTACCCACAATTCAAAGATTATTAATATTGATCCAAGTGTGACTCAACCATAAAATAAAAAAATGAGAACATAAAAAATAAACACATGAAAGCAAGTGATTAAAAGATTTTACATAAATTTAATTCATAGATGAGAATTAAAATTATCTCACAGCAATTTTATGAACTATTAGAGCTAAGTCTCAGCTAATAGTTCACAAAAACATGAATGTTTGAAAAAATGAGTTATACAAAAGGCAATATGAACTCAATAAAACTAATGAATTGGGAAAATAGCAAAAAATTATATATTTATGTACTTTAATAATCTTACTGTTATGGAGAATTTCTAAATAATCCCACAATATGCAATTTAAATATTTTTCATGAATAAAAATTCCATATTCATTTAATGAGTCATAATTTTAAAGCATTCAAAAAATGATAGTCGAAGATGACAAAAAGATATCAAGTGTTGTAAAATGTAATTGAATCCTCTCCCAAGGAGTTTTAGATTTCTTTAATAAAATTCTTTTACATTCTTAACACATGAAATTCTTTTACATCCAACACATTCTAAAAGTAGTTTTTATGTGCAATATATCAAAGAAAGTACTATGTTCTCAACATACTGCACACAAAATTTCTTCTCAGGCATTTAATTATATTTTGGTCTAATAGTGCCAAGTTCTGAATCGATTCATATAGTAAATAACTAATTCAAAGTTCATGCAAATTGAAAATTACAAAACTTTTAAGAAGTTATACATGTAAAAAATAAAGTCTAAGCAGTATAATAATAAAAATAGCAAAAAACTAGAGTTTTCAAATAATTTGAGACAGAAAAGATATTGTATAATTTATATCAGTAATCCAAGATATGGAATATGGATTTTATAGATTTTTAATTACAATATATAAATATATGATAAAATAATAATCTATTATAATACAATAATGCTGAATGCAATAATAATAAAACGCCCACCTTTATGTAAATAATAAAACATGAGTATTTTCATCTCAGGTCTATTTAAAATTGGTGTAGATAATTGGTACTAAACTAAGTTTAATTAGAAAATTGCATTTAAAGATGCAATTTAAAAATATTGCTTAAAGGCGATATTTTTAAATTAGAAATTTCCTTAATTGTCTATAATAGAAAAGTCCAAAAAACAAAATTTTTGGTTTGAAGCTGTTTTAAAAATTAATGAAGTAACAAAATTCTAACAATATTGAATTAATTTAAATTAAAAACGTTATTTCAATGGAAAAAAACGCTATGTTTTGTTAAAAAGTTTCTAATTTGGAATAAGCCTTTTATTTACATTTTAAATATTGATATTTAAAGTTAAAGAAGTTTTACTCTATTCCAACTTTTACAAAACACGTGCAGGTATTCTATTAGAAAACGATGTTTTTATGTTCACTAAAACAATGTGTTTTAACTATTGCTACTTCAGAAATACCATTATTTTTCAAAAATTTTCTTACACTTTGTTATGTTTTAATAAAAATTGATTAAATAACATCTTTATATGAAAATTATTTCTGTCATATATACATGCACAATTATATATATTTTAGATCTGTTGTAAAATTTAAACACAATAATAGAAAACAACAATAAAATATTTTATTTAAACTTTTCAAAGTATTCTTAAAATTCAAACAATATTTATATATAATTTTAAATAAAAACAATTTCTTAAAATCTTACATAAATGATTTTGTGATATTTAACAAAAGCAAAATCTTTACAATAATCATTCCCATCATAGAAAACCCGTTCTATGATAAAAATGGCAAGGAACTTAAGTGAAATGATGGAGGACTGATGCAACAATCAATAAATTTCAAAGATGCTGCCAAATGTAAAATGATAACTCTTTGATCATTAATCTCAACACACATCTCGAACAAAATGATATTCTGTACATAAAAACAGCAATTTAAACAATGACTAACATGAACACAGCTTTCAACAATTGCTTTCTTGACATAGGTCACACAAATAAAAATCTGGCTAAACATATATTGTACACACGTGCATTTGTGATAACATTGGTGACAAGAGGAGACAGATATGCTTTTTTTTTTGTATGTGTAGTACAAAGTTTTGGTTCAATAGGTGGGCTCAGAAAACATGACGTTACAGAAGTAACAGCTCAACAACACTTACAGACAATCGACTAATTTGACAAGGGTGATATCACCATGTATCAGGGAAAGACAGTGGCTATTGCTCAAAATATACCTTTTATTAAAAAAACGTTGGATTATCCAAGTTTGCTTTGTTTGAAAAATAAGTTCTGTGACTGTTATCCAGTCATTATGAGATGATCCCAATGGAAAAGACAGTTTCTTGAATAATGTGGGGAACTTACATGATTGAGCTCTGAACCTGATTGGTGTAGATTGGACACATATCGGAATATATATTTTAATGGTGGAAATAAATAACAGAAATAAAAATGGAGACACAGTTATACAAACATGAGTGCAATTTCAAGAGAGACAGGAAGTGGAAAGGAGCATGATAATCATAAGTCTGGAAAGCGAGAAGGATCCTCCTGATAATCAGATGGAACTTCAAAATAGTGGTCAGGTATATCTACATTGAATTGAAAATCTTGGAATGTAATGCATGCTGTCAGTGTTGGAACAATGGGAATATCTAGAAAGGCAAGTATAATATTAAAATGGCATAAAATAGAAAACATAATAATTTTAGAGTTTAAAAAATGTTAATATCTTTATTGTAAAACTCATAATTTAATTTTGAAATTCATAAATAAGAAACATAAATGTATTTTTTCAGAGAATCAAAAACTAGCAATTTAATAAAGAAATATTGGTCAATCGATAAATTTTAAAAAATTAAATAAGAACAAATAAAATTAAATTCTATAGATAAGGCAATATATAATTAAAACTTTCATTTTGAATTTAAAACAGAACTGGAAAGTGATCTCAACCAAAAAGCAATTTTCAAACAAGGGAAACAAGATTAAAGATAAAAACGTGAAGACAGAAAATCCATACGTTAAATTAAAATTCAGTTTTTCTTTCTTCTAAATTTAAGAAATTATTTCAGTTTTCATTCCATATTTACAATTTAAACTTTTATTGCTTGAATCAAAATGATTTTTTTCAACATTAATATAAAAATACATAAAATATAATGTGAAAAAATGTTTTACTATATAACAAAAAAGAAAATTATTATGTGTCATATCTAATGTAAATACTTTACATATGGGAATTTTATCAGAGCTTGCATTGTAAATTGAATTCAAAACTGCAGCATTAGTTCCCAAGAAGTTGGAAGCCAAATTTACATACTTCAATTGCAAATTGCTCAATTTTCGAATTAACATAAGGAAGATTATTATTAAAACTAAATTTTTATTGTGAATGGTACATTATATATATATATATATATATATATATATATATATATATATATATATATATATATATATATATATATATATATATATGTAAACCTACTTAATAGAGTTCAAAAGTTCTCAGACTGAATCTATAACTTAAAAAATATGAGGAATTTAATATCACAAACAAATCCTGCTTCAAAATCAGATCATTATTCAACAAAACACTTTTGCCAGTGTTTGTGATGTTCAGCGAAGTCTGTCATTTTGGTGATGTCTTTTAATTTAGCCTATGATACACATATAATTTCAACTGAAGATTAAAAATTGGTGACACTGCAACCAAATTGCAAGTTTTGGAAATAGGCAGAAGTTGCAGGGTGCAAGATCAGGTGATTAAGAAGGATGAAGTAAAACAGTTGCTTTTATATGAAAGTAATTGACAAACAGGGATCGGTGAGCAGGAGCATTGTCATGCAACACTCATGACCGCTTTGTCCACATTTTTGGTTTCTTCTTCTGGATTGACTCATGCAAACAATTCAAGATTTTGACATAGAGTTCTATGTTCACAGTGTCCTTCAGTGATAAATTCCAGATGGACAATGTCCTAGATATTGAAGAATTTCTCTAGCATGACATTTCCTTTAGAGTGATCTTGGTGAAATTTCTGCTTCTGTGGAGAATATGGTGATTTTTAGATTGCCGATGCTCTCTTGGTTTGTGGATCGTCTAAAAAGCACCATTTCTCACTTCCAGTAATAATTCTGCCAAGTAAGGAAAGATCTTTGTCAACAGTTGCGATTAAGTCTCCCGGCATTTCCTTTGGAATTAACTTTTGGTCTATGTTTAACAAGCGGAGAATGAGGTGTCTTGCATACTCTGTGCTTGTTAAGATCCTTAGTTAATATCAGCTGGCATGTGGCTTTGGATATCCCAACTGATTCTGCTATTTGGGAAGTTATTACACAGGCACAATCACATAATGTAACAATTCTTTTAAACAAATTAATGAGCTGATATGTACTCTGGTCTGAAATTCGATTTTTAATTCTGAGTATCAGTTTATATGAATTCAGTAACATAATTACATAAAGAAAAATATACGATATCTACAGAAATATAAAAATGAATTCAGAATGAATACAGGATTTTCTTTTCTTGGTCACACACAATGCAAATTTAAGTAAATTTCTTTAAAATTAAAATTTATATTTTCCTTTATACTAGTTTCTAACACTTTAATGCCATTTTAATATAATTTTGTGATTTTCCTTGCAAAAAATCTTGCGTGAGAGATTTTAACTGATTTGCTGAATCAACTAAATTGAGTCACTACCTTGACTCAAATTTATAAAATGTCTCATCACAGTAAGAAAAATCCTTTTAATGAACTCTTACAAATTGTGAACAAATACAATTTTTTAAAAATAAGAATACTGTTTTACATACAATTATAAAAATACTTATTTACCTATTTTCACCGGGAAACCAACAGGCAGCTTCATTCGAACGAAATCTCTTAATTTTTTGAAATGTTTAAATGGTGCAACCACTTCTAACACATTTAAGAGCCTAATAAATTTAAAGTTTTAAAGCATGAACACATAATTAAACACAGAAGTATAAGCTTAAAATTCTTAAATTATTATTTAAAATTTTTACAAATATATAATAAAAACAAGCACTTTATAATGTTTAATAAACAATTTGAAATATTTGATACAGTTATCATTTAAAAACAAAATTAAATAAAATATTTACAGTATATGAAATATATAGCAACCAACTTACGATTCTACAGACAAAGGGAAATCTTCAGACTGAAAAATAATGAAATATCAATTTTCAGTTAGAAAATTATTAATGTTGGCATAAGCAAGACATTAGTCTTAATATTTAAAAAAGACAATAGATTTAAAAGAGATTGTTTACAAATATTGCAATTATTATTTTAGAATTATCTCAAATAATGAACTTTTTAAAAATTTAAATCATCATTACCAATTTAAGCTAAACATAAGTGTGTTTTGTCTTAACTTTTTCTTTTGTTCTATTGTCAAGGTTTTTTTGACTTGAATCAATGGTCTTCTGAAACCGATGGCTTTGTTTTTATATGAGAAATCATTTTATTAACAAAATGAACTTCAATAATATTCTCATACATATGATAGTGAACTTAAATTTGTTTGCTGCTGCTTAATGAATGTGGTTTGAAAGTAAGCAGCAAATTTGCCAATGAGTTGGATTTACGACACAGTCTCAGTACAATATGACATGAAATGAAACATCTGACATCATGGATGATATTTTAAGCCAATGATAATTGTAATATGGTGGCATTGTCATGATGAAAGTGGCATCATAATCTCAACAAATGAAAGAAACAACCACTTTATGGTTAAAAAAAATTAAACTATTAGTTTTGCAAAAACTTCTAATCTAGCTATCCATAAAGTTCATTTATGCAAAGTTACTTATTTAAAAATTTTTTTTGTATAATTAAATAAAGAGAAACCTTTAAAACCTGTTTACCTTACCTGTTTTTAATTATTACACACAATTAAAAACATTTTTTCTAATATATAAGTTTTGTTTTCATGAAATTCATACAAAATGTTCAGATAACAGCATTTTAAAAGAAAATTTAATGCAATAAATATATTAAAAAATGACTTAAGAAATGCATCTAAATTAACAGTTTAATGTGAAAGAAGTTTTCTTTTATAATTATTGTTTTATTAGCATTTAATGCTTAACTAGTAAAACTAAAATAATTATTGAATAGGTTAATCACCATTGCAACAGTAGCCTTGAAGTGTTTTCTACTTTCCTTATAAACAAGAGGCCTACCAATATGAACATATTTATCATTGGAATTAATATATTCTTCCCATGAAATAGGTCGCACTTTAGGAGGCGGTAGAGACTTTCTTCTTTGGATCTATCAAATATATAATTATAAAATATTGGTCATCAAGATTTAAAATAATTGTACAAATATCATTATATTGGCTTAATAAACAAAATTTATATAAATATTTTTAAAAAAAAAATTAGAGCTTTATTCATTTATTTATGATTTTATTAATCATGAGTTGAGTCCAGATATTCTTCATATAATTATTTTTTTCATATTGAATAACAAATTTTAATACAATCACTTCAAAGTTGTTAAATGTTTAAATAGATCAGGAAAGAAATTTTCGATTGCTTAAAACTTTAATTTGCAATGACATAGTAATTCATTGACATAAGAATCTTTAATGTGCACATATTAAGTGTCATATAATAAATCAATACTTTAAATCTTCAGTTTTAATATAAATATTCATTTTTCACAAATATCAAATTAAATTTTTATTTAGGAACATTTTTTCATTTTTAAGAACATTTACAGAAAACTACAACCTTATAATTTCAAACTAAAATTTTTGAAAGTATCAAGAAATACATTTGTGACAAAATTTTTTTATTAACAAGTCTTATCTATGTTTTAAATGTCTTGAAGATTAAAACATGCAGAGATGCCGTTTGTTACGATTTTTACATGTTTAGTACGGATTTCTACTCTTTGTTATGGAGTTACGATGATCTTAACGAAATTACGGAAAATAGATTTCTCTCTCGATCTCTAATCATAATCCTTTTTTGTCATGTACGATTACATTATAATTATTGCATTATAGCGATTAAAATTTGTGAAGGTTACAAATAAATTACTAATTTAGTGTTGAAATTGGATTAAGAAAAATATGTCTGATATATTAAAAAAAAAGTAGAACTGCTAAGAGCGTGCATATAGGTGATCATCGACTAAAAGTGAACTTACACATCTCGTAGTTTCCTTTGCATAAGTCTTTTAGTCATTATGCGCATGTGCGGGAAAAGAGAGGGTATTCAGCCTTTACCTCCAGACTTACTCTACTGCTTACGGAGGCAGCGGTTCAGCTTATCGATAGCAGATTGCGCTGACGTCAGATAGTCAACAGCCAGAACTTTGTACTTCAGATTCTTGTTTCATTACTTAAGAAAATTTATCACGCTTCACCTGGCAACAGCAGCAAAAACACTATTTTTGTTCGCGTTGTGTTTCGACCGCGTGCTATGTTGGTTTAACTTGTTCGCGGTATATACATGGTTTTATTCTTGAATTAAATATATATATTATTTGTCTTGAGAAGAGAATAAAATGAAACGCACTATTGAACACTCTACAAGTGTAAGACCGAAAAAAAAACAATGTTTTCGTGAAAGTTACGTTAAAGAATGGACATGTCTGACTCGTTCTAATGTTTCAGAACACTCGGTATTTTGCAAATTTGTTCGACAGATATTGTGATTTCGCATAATGGACGAGATCATTGCCGTCGCCATTACGATTCTAAGAAACATATAGATAAAGAAAACATCAGGTGTTTGAGTTTAGATAAATTCTTCTCTACAAGTAATGCATCAGATGATCCACATATGCTGCACTTCTCTTCGTATCGTTTCATATCGAACATAATTTACCAATATTGACAGCAGATCATGCAAAACAATTATTCCAAACAATGTTTTCCGATTCTAAAATTGCGAAAAAATTTTCTTGTGCAAGAACAAAAGCAACAGCCCTGATACACACTCTAGCACAGAAATATTGACAGCTATTCGAGAAAAGTAATTTTCATTAGCGACCGACATAAGCAACAATTTTAGCAGTAAAATTTTTTATCCTATTGTGATTACATATTACGATGAAACGAAAGGCAGGAATAGTACTGTTTTATTATCTTTAACGGAATCGTCAGATAATACAGGTAAAGGCATTTTTACTGCAATCGAAAAAACATTTCGTGAAAAAAATGTGAACTGGAATAATTGCATATCATTTTCATGTGATAATGTGTACACCATGACAGGTAATATAAAAGGTGTAGTACCATACATAAGAGAAGTCCAGCCATCATTAATTTTGATGAGATGCAGCTGTCATTTAATGCATTTATCAGCAAAGCATCATCAGCTTCATCTAAACTTGAGTTCAATTTTGAGCAGTTTATTATTCAAATATTCTTCTATTTAGAGAAAAGTTCTAAAAGGAAATTTGCACTTCAATGAAGTCAAGCTTTGTGCAACATTAAGTCTCACAAAATACTCAAGTATGTTAGTACTCGTTGGCTTTCTCTTCACAGCAGAGTATAGATAGAATACTTGATCTGTGGGAAGCACTACAGCATTTCTTTTCAAGTCAACCTGAAATTGATTCTAAATTACAGTTTATACAAAGCTCATTTACAAATCCATTATCAAAACTGTATTGTTTATTTTTGTCACCTGTTTTTACTTTATTACAACAAGAAGCTCCTCAAATATATACCTTGAAACGAAAATTTAACAATCTGTTATTAGTTATTGTTTCTAGATTTATAAAATCATCCACTATTAGTGATACCAGTAATTTAATGGATTTGAAGTGGGAAAAAAAGAAAAATCAAAAGGAGGATTGTGATTTAGCGACCGGTGGTAAAAACCAGAGTATTTTGGAATCACTAAATTTAAGTGAAACTGAGACTTCTTTTTTTTATGAATCCGTGAGGCACTTTTATTCCACTGCATATTCGTATATCATTAAAAAGTTTCCTCTAAGTGATGAATTTTTAGAACACGTTCGGGCAGTTGATGGTAAATTACGAAAAGATGTTAGATTTCAATCTATTCAATATTTATCATCCTTGCTGAAATTTAGTGTGGAAGAGCTGGACAAATTAGAAGCTGAATTTTACCTCTATCAAAATGAAGCTTTTACAATTGGAAATGGTAAAAGAATGGATGAAGTTTGGCACAGAATTTCTTAAATGAAAACAGATAATGGAAAACAGAAGTATGAAATTTTAACCAAACTGATGAGTAGCATTTTAACTGTTCCTCAGAGCAATGTTGGAATTGAAAGAATTTTCAGTGTGATAAAAAAAATATGACTGAATTTAAGCCAAATCTCAGTACAGAGTGTTTAAATTCGCTCTTAATTGAGTTTATAAAAAATATTTCAGACTCAAAATTGTGTTATCAGAGAGAATTTTCTCAAACAGAAATCAGTATGGCTAAGAAAGTTATAACACAAAATTTGTGATTGATTGTCATTTATTTCTACTTATCAAGTCATTTATTTATTTATTCTCAGTTAACAGATCAATATGCTATGTTAGTTTTAAATAAAAAAAGAATTTTTCTTTTCAATATTAGTGTTTTCTTTTTCCTGTAATTATATAAAAATCTGTGCTGTAAGGATCTCTGAGGTAAGGCATTTAAAGTTAAAAGAATGGTTTACTTTCTTAATTATTATTTCTTTTATATTTATTATGATTAGATGATCATTTTTCTCTTATTTTTTTAACATAGGTTACTTTAAAAGTATTAATTTTATGCACATAAGTGTATTCTTATTGTAAACCCCGTGTTACTGAAATTTTTGAAAAGGTTACTGAAAGTACTGAAAATATGTCTGATTAGTACTGATTGGGATGCTCAGAGGTTGGTATCTCTGGAACATGTAATAACTCTTGAACAAATGTGTATCAAAGTTAGAAATAAAATAAAGCACAATATATTTAAAGAAATAGTACCTCAGCATTATCTAAATTAATGTTTCCACTCCTTGTGATGCTTTCAAGTAATGCTTTATTTTTATGCAGGTCTTCATCTGTTAAATGTTCTCTTCTGAAAAAAAGACAACAATTTAAAAGTTAATTAATTACATAGAATAATATTCCTATTTGAACAATTTGTTTATTAAAAAATGTATAAAATATTACCTTTTTCGAGACTCCAAGTACACACCATTTATCGTATATATATCAGCAAGGAAGTGCCCAATCATTTCCTAGACAAAGAAAATATTTCAGTTAAGTTATTTATGAATATTCAAAGCAAATTATGAACTAAAAGAGAGTTACAATTAAATTTTTAACTTAAAAGACACATGTGTTCAATACTAGATCATCTTTACTTAAACTTACAGTTTTATCTTCTCTGAACAGCCAGCCACATTGAGCTCTGGAGAAAGTGATTGATTTGGTTGATATTTGAGCTGCGACAATATCACTACTCATTAATACATCAACTTCTTCTTCAAATTCTGTTTCAGTTTCCTAAAAATTTACAATCTATTTTATAATAAAAATGTTATAATTTATATATAAATATGTTATAACTTATGTATAATATATTCAAATAAAAAAGATATCAATAAATTTTAATATGTTATTGCAACAAACAAAAAAAAATAATTTTAATAAATCTGAAACATCGGGCTTATTTGATATTATTTTACTATAAAACAATATTTTTAAATATACAGTAATTCTTATCTTAAAAAATCATTGAAAATTAAGTAAGGAAAGAATATTCAATAATTAACTAAAGTTTTATTAATTTGTATTTGCATGTTAAAAACAATATTTTGGTATTTTATGATCCCTTTTCTCTTTCACACTCATGCACAATTTATATACTAAGTTTAGCTAACCTAAATCTAAAAAAAAGCAATGAATGAGCTCTTAAATTTAAAAATTAAGTTAGTTTTAAAATTCAATTGTTTTTCATGTCACTTATGATTTACAAAAAATACAGAACATTTATATTTTATAAAGTCTACATACTTCTAATTATACTATAATTTTACTAATTAAAATGTTTTAAAAGCATTTTTGAACATATTAAGATATTTATTTTTAAAAACAAGATTACAAATGAGATCCAAGAAAGTAATCTTTTAAAAATTTACTGAATAATTGCAGATTTATGAGTTTTACAGAACTTCAAAGTAACAAATTTCAGTTATTTCTTCGCATACTGATAGTTGTAAATTTATGAAAACAAAATATTTCTACATTTATTAGAAATACAAAAAATTTCAAAAAATAAAGTAAGGTATAATCATTAAATTAAATGAGGTGCCATTTAGACATGTAACCATACACATAAAGTAGCTTACATGCGTTGTTTAAATTTTGAATAATAGTTATTAGATTTAACAGACGACTAGACTATTCACAAGTTAGACTGAAAGAGATACAATGTTTATGAAAAGTAATTAAGTTGCTTTATTGATATTAATGTAAATAAATATTTGATATATGTTCTAATTTATGAGATGGAATTTTACAATTCCTAACAATTTACAAAGAATTTCCATAAGAATTTAGGATTTCACAACTTTATTTACAATTAAAATGCACACATATTGTTAGTCATCGCATTTTCAAAATAATTTTGAAGAATACAACAGAATATTAAAAGTTTTGAAATTAAATATTTGTCAATTTCTCATCAAAGACAACTACTAATGATTTGAGAATTTATACATGGAAACATAGGTGTAACACTTATTAGATCATATTAGTTTGTTTTTAATGGGTTTTGTATAACTGAAAACATTAGCTTTTTTAAGTATCTTTTATATGATAAGTCATCAAAATTAAAAAAAAAATAATGCTTTTATACTTGATGTTAAATTGAAACATACCCCAAACATGAAGCATAAAATATGGATATACCTCATATCGAAGTTCTTGATAAACCTTAAGTTTATTATCCAGTACTATAAGGGATTGGGAAGGTTTAGTGTCACCTGAGAAAAGGAAGCTTACATCTCCACGTTCCCATTTCATATCATTGAAATCTATTAAAGTTGTATCCAATCTACATAAGAAAAAATCATATTTTTCAAGTAAAATATTATTTAACTTGAAAATAAACTATATGCTAAATTAAAAAATTTTTGATCTTGTTAATTAACTTAGCATTATTTCAATATTCTTTAGAAGAAAAAGTTAAAAGCACACAAATTAAAAATTATATGCATATATAATGAAGATGATTAATAAAATTATTAGTTCCATCTTCCCTTTAACTTTTGGAAGTCAAAATTATAATTACAAAAACGGTTTTGAGGTGTATAAAGTTACATATTGTAAAAAACAATGACTTGCAAAACTCTAAAAAGAAAATTTAAAAGTCAGAAGTTCTTTTCCAAAAAGTAAACAATATTTGGGAAAAGGTCAACAACAAAGTTGAGAAGCAGCAGTGATTCAATATCAAATAATATCATATACTATGAAATATTACGAAATGATGCTTTTTGTATTTCATGCTACTGCAAGGAAAGAATGCTTTCCCCATTGCAACAGCAATTCATTAAAAAATTCTGAAGCGAATTGTAAGCTGCACATTTCAAGCATATCAGGTGAACCCAAGTTTTCTTATACAAAAGTCTGTTGAAGGGAACTCATTCACATAGTATAATTAAATCTTCAGTTGTATAAGTATTTTGTTTATGATAAAAAAGAGGATTGATGCATGGCGAGTTGTAACAAAAAAAACAGTTGGAATGCAAGCACAAACCAATATGTAGCATGTATTCTTTTCATCTCCTCTGCCAATCTACAAGAGCTCATACGGTGCATCAATAACTTTTCAACCCTTTTTTCTTTCCTATATGAGAACTTAATATTATCAAGATATAGTAATGACACAAAGGGATGAGACAGACAGATTTATACCAATATATATATATATATATATATATATATATATATATATATATATATATATATATATATATATATATATATATATATATATATATATGTGTGTGTGTGTGTGTAGAACTATATATGAAATAGTACACTAGTTAACACTGCATCTTAATCTTTATACAAAAGAATAAAATACAATGCCAACTAGTGCTAGATAATAAGAAATAACAGAAAATTTTAAGCTTTATGTATATTAATATATATATGTATATATATATATATATTAATATATATATATATATATTAATATATATATATATATATATATATATATATATATATATATATATATATATATATATATATATATATATATATATATGCAACCACAAATGCCTTTGAACTACACTTCTTTTGAAAATAATGCAATGTTCGGAATAATTAATACACCATTAACAATGATATTTTGACTATTATTTGATTCAATATCTATATCATTTACTTTTAAAGCAAGGATTGATAAAAAAATTTCAAAGCATTTTTGTCTATTTATTTATTAATACTAAGTGAAAAAAAGAAACATTACCTAATATTTGATCCCTTTTTATGAATTCGACAAATGTCAGATGGCAGTATTTTTGATACTAATGGCACTATTCAGTAAAGAAAATTTTTTATAAATCTTAAATATAAAAATTTAAATTTTTATAAAACTATATTACATATTTGAAGTACAACATATTTATAATATTCACCCCAACTTTTGAAGTCCCATTTCAATTCCATGTAGAAATCTCCCATTTGTTCTAAAGCAGAAATTAAGTCTGGCCTTCGAGTTTCTATTGCCTCACGAGACTGTTGCTTCATCTTTCGAAGGAGAGACGATACTACAATAAATAACATCATATATTAATATGCTATTATGAAGTCATTACAAATATTTTTTTAAAAAATTCAGTTAATATATAGAAAGTTATAAGATTTACATTTTGAAAAGAATTTAAATAGCAGCACATTAAAGTTAAAAAAAAATATTACACTTTATTTAAGGTTTAATGCCTTAAAACACAATGTAATAAATGCCTCATTATTAATGCACATCTTAAATAATATAATACTGTTTACATAGAATATTTAACAATATAATGAATGCATTAATAGATGTATATACATTTCTTATCATATTGTATGTAAGTCTAGTAATAATTATTTATATGCAATAGCTGTTAAAATGCATTAAATATTCTAATACTTCATGCATATTTATCCATGAAAATATAATGAAAACCACAGCATAAATTAAAAAAAGCCCAACGTTTATATGCTTGCTTGTCACTCAACGGTCATTTTTTGCACACGAGGGCTAATTTGACCGGGACTTATGGTTTAATGTGGATTCCGAACCACTACAAACATACATGCCCAAGGTGGGATTCGAACCCACGAACTGTTGAACCGAAGGCAAGAGCGCTAACCATTCGGCTGCCAGCTCGGCCCAACATTTATATGATTGAAAAATATATTTTTAAGCACACAAATTGTTTGTATTCTTATAAACAAAGAAAATCAATAAATGAAAGTTTTTATTGTCACAATTTATTTTCACTTATTTTTGAAATTTATTAAATTTATTTTTGTATATAAAATCAAGATACAATTTTAAGGAAATATTTTATTATCAATCTATTGGAAACCATTTTATAAGCTTGCTTGCTCAATTAATTACTAGCCACTTATTTAAATACAAGCTACATTTAAACAGAGATGATTTATTGTAAAACAGTTATTTCATGCCTTGGAAATAAATAATAATCTTTATCTCAAATTAAAAATGAAAGAAAACTTAATATTTAGTAAAAATTCTTTATTTTAAAATATAAGTAATTGAGGGCCACAGTATAAAATGGGGGGGGGGCACATTTACTGCAAATTAACTTATAACATTTTTATGTTCTTTTTCTTAATATTATTTGTACTAGAAACTCATTTTTTGACAATCATCTTTTCCCATAAAATGAAATATGCAGTCCTATTTTTAATCTTGTTGTTCTTATCCACAAGAGTCTTCTCTCAAATGAAGTTTAAGTTACTACTCATACCACTAACAATAAAAAATATTTGCTAACAATTGGTTTCATGTTAATATTAATAATTAAAAAAAAAACTCCTAGAAGAGCAAGAAATTGTATTTTAAGAGCACTAAATTTAAATTCAACATTGGGGATTAATGAAATGTTTACAATGTACATGAATTTTCCTTAAATAAACTAGCATAGTAATTCCTTAAATAATGATTCCCAAGAAGAAAACTATTTGCCCCAATGGAGAGAGACATTGATAACTTGCATAAATGACTTTTGATCTGAACTTGAATTAATATAAACTGTGACACTCAGTGATAATATTCTTCAAAACTGATAGAAACTTAAAAATCCATACACACACAATAGATGACTAATTAATCATTAAAAATTAACTATGCCTATTTTACTGTATATAATCTGCAGTGGTGTATAATACTCAAATCCATTTTTTCAGGATAAGAAAAAAATGTATAATTCAGCTATTTGTATAATGAATAATCCAAAATATAGTGATTAATCTATAATATCTGAATAATCCATAATACTGTTGATAATGAAATTGCATTAAATCTAAATCAAAAATACATATTTGTTTCATTGATGTTTAAATGAAAGAAATTAATTGTTTTCAAATAGTGCACAGTTGATACATTTTACCTTTCATATTTCACTTATTTTTTATTCACCTGATATTATTGCATTTATTGCCAGTGTCACACTAAGAACTTGTATAGTAGACATCATCAACAGTTTGGCACCATTTCTTAATGAGGTTATTATTTCCATCTAGCAATTCAAACGATTAATCTGAAAATTTTGTTTCCCTTGGCATATTTGAAAGAAAATTAATTATAAATTTTATTTAAATAAATAAACGAATTCTAAATTTACAGATAAATGTTTGTTTCTTCACTGATTAAAATCATTAAAAATGGCATAATAAGCAAATTTTAACACATGCACATAAGCATTGACAAATTCTAAATCATAAGTAGTGTGCATTACTAATAGAATCTTTTGTTGGTAAAGGTAATGGAATTCTTTGTTTGTAAATGTAAAGCCAAATCTAAATTTTTGTGACTTTACATTTGTTTGGGTGCCAGTTTGAAGGAAAGCTAAAGAGGGGAGAAGAAAATTGTTTCCTTTTTTATTTCACACACACAAGCAGTTGAAAACGAAATTCCACTAGCAGAAAAAGTTACTGAAAATATAATAAGTCTCATTATTTTGTTATACAAAATTAAACAAACACATATGTTAAACTTGCGGAACAAGTAAATTTACCAAAAAATGTATTCAATTACATTTATTTAAACTTTAATTAATTAAAATTTCATAAAAAAATTCAGGAATGTCAGGAAAATTCTGCCCCAGGAATTTATTATTTTACTGTCGCCAAGCAGTGAGACAAAATCGGAATTTACCCATGTTAAATTCCACCTACGCACAGTTAAAACAATACTACCATATAATTTTCGCTTAAACATGAAAATGTATTAATATTTTCAGATTATAATTTCTCAGATCAAGACAAAAAATGTATGAATAAACTCAAGTTCATTCAAATGAATTCCAAAGAATCAAATTTATTTTGTTCTTGAATGAATTTCCAATTACATTCAAGAACAAATTCCTTCTTGAACATAAATGGACAAAACTATATACAGCTGAATTATGTAAAGCAAGTTGTGAAATCTTTCAGCACCATTCAGTTTATAAAACATAAGCAGCATGTTTCAAAATTTTCATGCAAGTTTTTCAGTTAGAGAATATTTTTTACACATTATCTGCAATAACGCATAATATGCACAGCAAAATTTGGAACATTTTTAACACATAATCCATGGATTATATACAGGAAAATATGTTAAACTTCTTAATAAGATAGAAGCATGTGTGTTTCAAAGATAAAAACTTAGATAAAGGAAGTAAAATTGAAGAATTAAAAACCTTACATAATCAATTACTTGAAAAGAAAAAGGAACTTTTACAATTTAAAAGAGATTAAGATATTCATTTCTGTTGACAAACAGGAAAAGAGCTAATTTCAGTTAATGAAAAGTCCGGTAAAATTTTTAAATTTAAATTTGTTAAGATTTGAACAAAAGAAACTAATTTTGTAGTGAAAATTAACTTTGTTCAAATAGTTTGGATTCTTCCATTTTGTAACTTGAATTTTGGTCAGTTTGAAAAATTAAAGCATAAAAATAACAAATTATCAAATATTGAAAAATTTAATTGTTAAAATAATTTGTTGCATGATTTGGCATTAAATTTAATTGAAGGATTTTATCAGATACAAATTATACAAAGTGTTTAATATCTGATAAATTTGGAGGAGAGAATCCTGTATAATGATCATGTAGCTAAACTTAATAACTTAAATTCCTTTAAAAACTGCTAATTTAAGAGCAATCCAAAATTTGTATGATTAACTAGATGCTAATATTTGTCCCCCTAAAAGCTTGAAAAATACTTCTGGTTCTCAAGACCATCTTAAAAGATGGTCTTGAGAACCAGTAATCTTGTAAATCTAAAACTATTATTACATTTTGATATTAATATCATATATAACAAAATTAAAGAATCCAAAAATCAATTTAATGTTAATGATTTGTATGAAGTTCATCATGACAAAATTAGAGTATTACTGGTAATG
Organism: Latrodectus hesperus; assembly: GCA_037975125.1. Taxonomy (NCBI): domain Eukaryota; kingdom Metazoa; phylum Arthropoda; class Arachnida; order Araneae; family Theridiidae; genus Latrodectus; species Latrodectus hesperus. The sequence continues at coordinate 91,004,197 of CM075850.1, forward strand.
TAAGCAAAAATAGATTATTCCCAGCATTATCACTCATTTCAAAAACAAGACATTAAATAAATTATGAGCAAACGATACCTTAACAACTATAATGAAGATTAATTAAATATCATGATTTGTTTTAAAGGATATGTTTCTTTGAATTGTTGCTCCGTATTGGTCTATCAGAAAAAAAGCTAAATTGAAAAGAGAAGGATAATTCATTAAGTAGTTAGATGAAGCTCATTTCAGATGGCAAAATTAACAGCGTTTAAGAAAATTATAGTTTCTGCCATATGCTTCATCCTACAATTTGGTAAATGTGCTTAACTTGCAGATTACTGCACCAGAATGGATTTATTTGGTGATTCCATAATGCATTTCAGTAACATTTGGAGTTTGTTGTGCTTTCTTTTTTCTAAGTTGGTTGTAAATGGTTGGTAAAAATGGTTGTGTGTATGAAAATCTCAATTTTCTCACAATTTATAAGTTAATTACATGTTATTTGAGTGTTATAATTTTACAAAGTTGCTTAATTTTTTATTTTTGAAATTGAATCTACAGTTTTTTTCTCCCCTCCCCCCAATTCGGTGCATGAGGTAAGTTGATGATTATTAAGTACTTTTACTTTGTCTTATTCAACTTAATTTACTATTTTATATATCAAAACATGTATAACTTTTTAAGTATGGTGTAAAAAATGTGCTTTTTAAGATGGATACTATTACCCAGTTAATTAGAAATTCATATCTTTATACGGATGCATGTTATTGATTTAGAATTATATCGCCCAATGTTTGGTTTTGTTATATATGGTGTATTTTAATATGATTATATTTTATTGATCAGGAATGAATAATAGTATTGAATTTTAGAGATTTATATTTGCTTTACAATATGTAAATTTTGTAAAAATATGTGCAGTTAAGTTTGTAATTTTTTCTTCAATAATAATTTAATAATTTAGATTTGCTAAAAACTAATATATATATAGATTTTACTTGGAAAGGGACAACTTACTTTTCATTCCCGATATGAAATTATAACACCTTAAAAAAAACTTCAATGCAGTGCTACTTACTGCAGTGACAACCAGCCAATATATATAAATTTCTAGTTTTAACAAATTGCACTTTTTATTAAATCGTGAATTTTAAGTAACTGAACAGTGGAATCCGCTTAAAAAAACTTCAGTGTAGTGCTATAGGGCTACATACTACAGTGAGAACCAGGCAATAAAGCTAAATTTCTAACATAAACAAATTGCATTTTTTATTAAAATTCAAATTTTAATTTACTGGTCAGTGACACCCATCATAAAAAAATTGTAGAGTGGCACAATCTAACACTAAATAGAAAGACACAATAAAGCTAACTTAAAGATGTATTTACCTATGTAAACATGCATTTTTACAAAAACTAGAGTTTCTTAGTTAATAAACATTACAACTTCGAATATATATATGCATAAAATATTTCAGCAATTTTAATGAAAAACAAAATAACTCACCCAAACAACAATAGTTTGGTGATCGTCACAACTGGTCTGAGAGTAAACATTTTTCATTGCTTCAAAGAAATCTTCTACAGTTTTTTTTTAAATGATTTTTTCCCTATACACATTTTGCGAGAAACATTAAACTGACTAGACACATGTTTAGTACCCCACACAGATCTTTTAATGGCTGACCAAACAAAAATTTGAAATAACATATAACTTTAAAATAATTCCATTCCACAAATATACTTTTCATTAATTCAAAAACATTTTTTAAAAATTCCAAACACTATATTTATTAAAAATTCCAAATAATATACTTTTAAAAAAATTTGAAGTACAATAATGAGAACATTAACAAATTCTTAAAGTGTAACCAAATAAAATTACACATTAAATGCTTCAAAGGTTGTACACAAACAAATTTCACCTTACATCATAAAAAGAAAATCACATCATGCAAAGGCATTCCAAGCCATTAAGTCTGTTTGCCGCATTTTATCGCCAACTTGGAATCTTTTGTCCATGGCACAGATCCTTATTTTTAGGTGAATTTTTTTTAAAGAGATAGAAAAGATAAGCTTGCATATTTATTTTCAAATATACTTCATATGTAATAAGCAAATTTTCACTAAACAGGAGAATAGTAGAATACATAAACATTAAATTCTGTTATTATCATGGCTCTGATGAGACAAAGAAATATGAAAATTGGAAAACAAAAACTTTTTTTTAACTGAGTTATGTATTTTGGAATAAATATTAAAAGCAAGTCATAAATAAAATGCTTACAAACTGTGGTGGTTTGAAAATTAACAATTAATAAATATAAGAAAACTTACTGGTCTGGCGGTCACCATAACTAATAGCTTCAGCTAAAGGACTCCACCCAAGATTATTCTTCACTTTAACAGGAGCATTATGTGCCAATAGCAGTTGAACACATTCTGCAAATAAAAATGATGAAATATATAAGAAAACTAAACTTTAACCTACAAGGTTCAAATACAATCATAATCAAAATTAATTTCAGCATGCATAGTATGAAAGCACAGGACAAGTGAAAATAAAATCATTTAATGTTTTGTGTATTTTCCTGAGTATGTGTACTTCATATATAATTGAACACATAGAATGTTTGAAACAGTAGTACCACAAAAAGACAATTTTATTCTTTAGATTATACATTCTGAGAATGATTTATGTTAAACATATTTTGTAATAATCTTAATATTTTAATGAAATATTCATCAACCACATAAAGGAATTTTGAAAATTAAAAGGATATCTACATAAAAAAATAAACATCAACATTTATGCCCCAATATTTATTTTATAGGGCAACTTATACTACAGAAGTGCAATTTATAAATATTAAACTTATAAAATTACATAAAATGCATTACTAAATAAATTTAATTCAGTGACAAATACTTCGTTTGACAGAAATATATTTCTAATTAAATTACTAATAACTAGTAGTATTCATCCTAATTGAACTGCATGTGTAAACAGGCTCCTGGTGTCTGCTCTGAATGTTAATTATATGAGCTCTTAGGAGTCTTGGTAGGCTAGAAGTTAGAGCGTCATGCTCCCACTGCGAACGGCTTGGGTTCGAAACTCAACCCGTTCTGAACATATATTATTATTACTTACACTAGTCCTTCATCTGTTGCCTATTTAAGCTACTAAAACAACTCAATAGACTTTTTTTGGATAAATTTCGGCTGTTTTTAAGTTTTTCACTGAAACTGCCAAAAATCAGCATTTTTATACATTAAAGGGAATTGTTAGAAATGATGAAAAATCAGGAGTTTTCTGATAAAATCAGTAGAGTTTACAGCTATGTATTAGTATCATGTATATTAGTAAAACAGTCAGTGTCCTGACAGCTCCTTGGTACAGGGAACCCTTTTCATTAGTGATCACCTGTCATCAATGACTTTTGTTGGAGGCAATAAACACTTTTAAATCTGCACTAGGTGCTCTTCTGCACAAGCCTACCCTTTTCACATTTTATCTTGTTTGGGACTTACCAAGTAAGACCTGGTTCAAGACCCTTTTTTAGTACCAGATTTCTTCAGGGTGAATGAACTCATGGACCTGATTTAGCACTGTTGATCACAGGGATGGGAAACAACAATATATTAATAAAATGGAATTCAATGGATATATATACATACATCAATGGATATATATACATACATACATATATATATATATATATATATATATATATATCACACACACACACACACACTCACTCACAATTGATAGTTTAAATTAAGATTGACTCGAATATAAAACAATATTTTTTTTTCTAAAATTCATTTATTTAAAGAAAATCTAAACAATAAAACAGATTTAAATATTTGTTTAACATGCTCTAACATTTATATAAAATTAATTTTTATACTGATAATAATAAACATATTTTTTTAGCTACTGAATATATTTACAATTATCTGGAAGTTCAAATAAATTAAACAAAATTGAATTTTCAAACTTGGGTATGTGTATTATTTCATACAGCACAACCTTTAACCTATATACACAATAAAAGTAAACATAATTTTTTTTTAACTTTAAAAGCAGGTAATTCAACAAATATAGATGTTTTAAGTATAATAAAGAACATTAGCCAAACAAAGAAACTTTCAAACACAAAATATTTTATTTAATTAATTTCTTTAAATATAAATATTTTGATTTAGTTGCTAAAAATAAATTGAAATATTTTTTCTTATTTAATAGAATGGAAGAACTCAAATTTTTCCAAAGACTTCTGGAAATTTTGAAAAGAGAATACATAAAAAAATAACTAACAGATAAATAGTGAATACATTGGTGAATTGGTACGGTGTGTGTATTTTTTATAAAACTGGTTATAAACTAAGCCTTGAATATAATATTAAACAAAACAAACAATTTTAAATAAAATTAACCTGATTCAAGAGTTTTTAAATAATTTATTTATAAAATGTTATTTTACAAATCTTACTAACCTTTATGTCCTTTGAGAACAGCAAGGTGGAGAGGTGTGTTACCTGGAATAAAAATGTATCTAAATAAAAAGGAAGTTAAACACAATACTACATAATTTTTTACTACAATTATAATTTCTAAAACATTAGGAAACAAAAATTTCTATATAAATTTAATATTTTCAAATCTATCAAACAAATTTCCAATATAATGCTCAGTGGCTATTTGACAAGCCTCAAATACAAGCCTTAAATATGCAGATGTAATTTTGAATATATTTAAAGTCATATTAAAAAAGTTATTGATTTCAACAGATTCCTTTTTGAAAAACTTATGAAATATAATCCAGATACTACAAGCTGCAGTAAGCAAAAGTTTCACTGATAATTTCCATTTCACTAGGTACAGGTGATAGTTATAAAATGATATTACTAACTATAACATAATAAGTAAAACATTAAAACTTTTGACTTTATGCATCAATTTAAAAAAATTAAACAAAGACATAATACTTATGTCTCTACAATAAAATTTGCTACACAACTATAAAAGCAACTATTTTTCAATCGATATTCATTGTGTTGTTTCAAAACTGTCAGTTGGCAAAATTTCTGATGATGAAATATTTTTTCCATGCCTAGTCAGAAGAAAATAATATTTAAGTAAAATAAACTAAATTGTGATATAAAGATATTTTATATTTAAGACACTTTCTTAACTTGAAAACACATTGTTTGTTTTATGATATAGTATCATTAAATAAACAAAAGTGACTTATTCCAAGAAACAGTGATGTTGAAATTTCAAACTATAACATTATTTTAAAATATCAATTTTATTTGAAGCATATACGTGTAATTAGCATTTGGTTAATTAATTTTTATTTAAGTTAAATGTTATCTTTTGTAGTTGCTATACAAAAACTAAATTCTAAGATTATGTTGCTATTGATCGATTAAATATTAGCAGTCTTGAAAAACTCCTGATTATGTTACATATTTTTCCTATAAATGCCTTTTTATTAGTTATAAATTTTGTGACAGTGTTAATGATTTATTACAGGACAAGAGATAAATTGGTAACAAACTATAAGGCAAGGTTAAAAAAAGGGAAATGAGCAAAGGTGAACATGCTGATTAATTGCATTTAATTAAAATCAATGTCAGTAATATTGTAGTTTCAGAAAATCTGTTAGTATTCAGAGAAAAGGATATTTATACATTATTGATGATGAAGAAATTTCAGAATAAAAGGAAATTTTTTGTATGATAATAAAAGTATTTGCTTATAAATATAATAATAAAAATATTTGCTTATGATCTTAAAATAAAATTCAGAAATCCATTAATGCTTAAAAATGCTAGAACAATCTATGTCTCATTTTGTAACACTATTTTTTTTTCTTTTTTGTTTATACAACTAAAAGAATTAGCTGTATAATAATTTTTATCATGCCTTAAGATCTCTTATGATTTGTTTTTCATGATGTTAAGAAAACAGCCTTCATATAGAAAAACAGTAAATTCTCAGAAACATTAAAAAAAAAGTTCTTGGAATATTTGAAGGCAAATGCTATCAAAATTAATAGCTGAAATAATATTCACACTAGTACTTTATATAGAACTAAATATTCCTTAACTTTTAAGTTAAATAAATAAAAATTGAATTTGCATATTTTATTAAAAGAAATCCCTGAACATTCCCAATTCCTTTAATCATTTAATTTCAATATGCATCAAGACCTTATGTAACATTAAAATTTCAAGTAAAATTTAGTTGTTTTAATAAAAGTATAAAAAATAACAAATTTTATTAATTTTAAGCAAGGAAATATATAAGTCAGCTTTTAAGTTCTAATCTTGTTAGTGGTCTCATTTTATTCATGTTCACAGCAATTTTAAGAACACTTCCAAAGGAAAAATTGGTGTTAGAATAACTAAATTCCCAATAATTCCTAAAACTTACTTTAATTATTTGAAGAAGCAATCAATTATTCAGAATTATATCAAGCAGATAATTATGATACATTTAATTAAATAACTAATGTTTGTGAATCTTTCAATGATAGTAGAATCAATAAAAAAAAATGTTGGATTTTTCTGTAGACAAATTTAATTCAAATTTGATTTTTCATATTATACTACGATTTTTTTGTAATTAGTACCATAAGCGTTTTATGAAATAACAACCAAAACTTTTTTTAAAAACACTTTACATAAGACTTTGAGTCACACATCAGTGAAAAAAATTTAAAATTAAAGTAAATTTTGATATACAGTAAAAGATTTGATGACCCCAATTAAAACATTTAAATTAACAATTTTTGGGAAGAAAATATAATTTGAATAACATTTAAAAAACCATCAAGGTAATTCTAATCAAAAGCTTCAGTCTGAAAATTTGCATACATCTGAGAAAAATTGTACATCTTATATTCAATTCAAAATTAAAGAAGCAAAATTTATATTATTTTCCGCATGAAAAGATATGAAAACACAAGAATAGAATAAACACTAGATTATATCTATAAAACACACAAGACAATTATCATTCAATAAACATTTACCGTGTATATCTTTTTGGGCAACATCATGTGTCCGAAGACTAGCTGCTACTCTTCGTATATCATTTTTAAAAACACTCTCATGAAGTTCATATCTCACGCAATTATCAGACATAATTTAAAAAATGTTTTAAAATTTTCACTTAAATGAAGAAATATTTTATTAAGACAAAATACAGCAACAGGGTGTAATATTATGTACGAAACTACAAATCATTATTTCTATAAAAATACACAATAAAATTTAATTAATTACAAATTGAGTTGATCTTTTGTACATGATATGAAATGTAGTTTCATAATCTGTACAACATTGATTATTTTCAAATACCATAATTAAATCACTACAAAAACAATGTTTATTATTGACGGACGACCATTACGATTAAAACTGTTTTCAGTTTCACATTTCACTTCTCTTCATATTTAGAGTTGAAATGTTTAACTCCTGATTGATCACTTAAAAGAAAAACTAGTTTTCTAAATTAAATTTAAACTCACAGTAACAAATATAATGGAATTAAAATATTTTTATCAATAAAAGTAAATCCTTTTTATTTTGTTTTATACGTATTGTATTATAGAGTGGAATATTATCCCAAAGTTGATTGTATGTGAAATGCACTAATAATTTTTTTTGTGCTAAAAGTACCAAAAGTTGGCTTAAGTTCAATGTTTGTAATTTCTGCCTTTCTGCTTGAAGACCAAAATATTCTTTTATTTTATTTAAAAAAAAACACATCAAAAATAAATCTGAATGAAGTTGCTAAAAGTCTCAAAGCAACCAATCAAAAATAAATAATCGTTGTAAAACTTATGAGCAATATCATATATTTAAAGAATTTTACTAATCAAACCATATAATTTCCCATTATTATATAACATGAATAACATTCGCATAAGCGGTTTGAAAATTTTTCCTCACATGAAAGGGAAGTTATTTTATTCTCCAATATCATATTACGATCCCTTTGATGTATCATTTTTTAGGCAAAACATTGGTTTTTTATCATTTCATACGTCGAGCGAACGTTTCAAGTTCGGACCTGCAAAACCTCCGATTACAAAATATAAAAAGCCTGTGGATTGGTTACCTTTTGAATGGCATAGGATACCAAGACTGAATTTATATGAAGAAAGTGGTAAGTTATATTAGTGGTTTGAATACAAATTCTGCATAAATCCTTGTACGGCATAATCCAATTATCCTTAACACGATAGATTTATTATTACATTACATATATATTCAGACTTGTATGCTTGATTCTTGAGATCCGCTTGTAAGTCTTCGTCGATAATAGGACAAATAGCACACAATGACAGATGTACAACCACAGAAGAAAACACCTAGGCCCACGGTGGGAATCGAACCCACACTCCTACGCTCTCAAGCGATTAGCGGAGTGATGCCTTTGACCACTCAGCCATCCACGATAGATATGACGACATTAAGATTCGCATTGTTTGTTTATGTATTGCCATTTTGAGATTCCTAATTTTTTTTTACTATGAAACACTCGTATACTGATCGCTATGAATCGTTCGCCTTAATCCTTGGCGACATATTTGGAAATATAGCCACACGCCTTATTGATACTAGGATTTCCCTTAATTTTAATTATTGAAAGAAATATAATTGATAAATTTAGCTTGGTAAAATTTATTGTCTTAACATTTCTTCTTGAAAATCTATACATTAATTCTTTCATAAATCTATACAGAAAGATCTTGAAAATTATTAGAACATAATTTCATTGATCCTTTAAAGAGTTGTTGGTGTCTTGTGCCAGCTAGGCTGCCATTAAGGAGTGCACTGCTCCACTTTTTGAACTGAACCATATTTTGGTGTGGAGTCCAACTTCCGTAGTACACAAATGCCATAAATACCTGTTTATAGGTAGGCAACTATTCACTCAACCCATTCATACAAAGACGCAGTATAGACAGAAAGAGAAAGTAAATCGATGCTCAAACTGAGATTCGAACCCAGGATCTCCCTATCCACAGTCAGGCACTTTGACCACTAGACAAAATGGATGGCATTTAAAGAGTTTAAAAGTACATAATAGATTTATTTTTTCAAAATCAATTCACACACTTTATTCTTATTTTGCTATCATAAATATTTGTTTTTTATTCTTTCTATAATTTAATTACTAAAAACAATTTTTGTTATGTGTGCATTGATCACCATATATACTAAAATTTTTTTAAAGTGTCATAATTATTAAAATGACAATATTTATTTCTATAATTTTCATGTATACAGAAAATATTTGTAATATAAACTTATTTTTTCTAATCCATATATTTTTTAATATTTACAAAAATTATATCTATTATGAGTATAGATTGGTAATTAATGTTTTATTTCAAAGTTTTCTTTTTAGTTTTGCCTGAAAGTTTATTATTATATATTGTTTTTGTATTTATTTAAATTTTTTAAATTAATTGTTTCTTTTTTTCATGTGCAGGTGATTTGGTTAAGGAAAACATTATTGATCCATCTTTACCAAAACCTGATTTTGAACTGTCTGATGAATTAAAAACGTAAATTTGTTCATGTTGATATTTTGTTTCAATGATAAACTCTTTGAAAGCTGTATGAATTTGAAATTTAACATTTCTCTTTTAGAATTTTTATCTGATAATAATAAGTAGCTAATTTTGGTCCTGATAAATTTAATAAATGCGTTATATTTTAAATATTATAAGAGTATCCAAAATATCACTCATTTTGATAATACACCTCATTATAATTTCGTAAATAAATAAATTATATTTTCCAATTTATATTGTTAAAAATAAGAAAAAATTTTGATATTTTCAGAAAACTAATATTTGGAAATCTCAGTGTTTCATAAATATATACCTCTTATTTTTGTATTCAAAACTTTTGAATTTAAAACATTATTTTTTGTAAATCATTTGTAAATTTTAACTTAGCAACTCAAATACTAAAAACAGTAATGTTATGCAGACAGATTTGAGGTTTGATCTTTGGGCTGGGCAAGGTTGACTTATCCTTCATTAAATAAATGAAACTGAAACCAAACATGCTTGAGAACTAAACACTGAAGGTATCACATTAGGTTGACCATCTATCAAGAAAATCTGCATTGTGCTCCAGCATCTTCTGGCAAGAAAGCAGATATGGACACTGTTGGCCTTGGTCCCTTGGAACTGTCATGCCTCTGAGTTTAGCTTAATTAATATTATATACAAAATTTGAATTTAATTTGTTTGTCTTTTTGAGGGAACTCACATTGCTCTGTGTTAGAGCTGTGGTAGAAACTCAAATAATTGGTTTTTTACTGGCTCTAGAAAATATCAAATCATGTAATAAGATCCTTAAAAATTATAAAATTCATATTCATATTATTTTGCAAAGGAAATGTTTATAGAATATATGATAGATATGGGAATAAAAATAAATTATCAATAAACACATTTTTAAACTTTCTATAAAACAGAGCTTGTCTGCTTGTAAAATAACTCAATAAACAAATAAGTTTATCTCATGTATAACAGTCTGGCTGATTTGAAAATTAAAATAAAACCAAAAATGTTAAAGAAGAGAGGATGAAGGAGGGTAAGATCATGATCAAAGATGCTACTTCAAAAAATACTATTTTTTTTGATGAAAAATTTTTAATTGGATAGCTTGGATCATAACATTTTCTGCTGGCATAATTTACCAAAGGTAACTCTGGTGTTGGTTCAGTAAATTAATGGCTAATAACTGAGTAATATTATGGAGAATTTTATGCAAGGCAGGAAATGTGAACTACTGTGAGTTCTTGGTAAAATGGACTGTAGTTGTTATACACAGTCCATTGCAACATAGTCTTTGCAAACACATTGTACTTTTTAGTTCACTCTTCAGAAGATCATTTGTAATTTCCTCTAAAAACTGAGCTATTTTTCGAAAGAAAACAGAAGCATATTTTGTATACAGTATAACAAAATTCATAAAAATTCAAAGAATTAAGAAAACAGTTCTGATGAAAGTTTCTTAAAATATGAAGTTAATTTAACACATAAAAGTGTATAACAATTTAACTCATAAAAGTATAAACATTACAAATTAACTTAATAACTTCTTAGAAGTATGATTTGCATCACAAAATAAATTCATATATAGATTAGTTAAAAACTAATTAAATGAGATGTGTAATGCTCAAAAACTCATTTCAGTTGCATATGAAATATAGAAGTTGGGATTCTTTATCTGCATTCATATATATTTCTGAGCAATGACACATTATGAAAGCTGAAAACACATCAACATTGAAGAATTCTAAAACAATTCTTTTTTTAAATTAAAAAAATAATTGTTATTATTTTTTATGAAAATTACATTTCAGGAAGGTAAAACAAGGGCAGATAAGTTGTTATAAATATTTTTTCTAATCCTAATAGTAATCCATAAATAGTAACAAAGAAAAAAATAGCCATATATAGCTATTGAAGTAAGAAGAGTTCTAAAGCAAATTTTGGTACTTTTCCATTTCACCGGCGCAAATCTCGCCAAGCGAAAATTAAGTCGCCAATTGGCGACAACACACAGTAGACACATTTTTAAATAATGTTGTTTTACATAAAATTTTTTAAATTTATTTATTTAATTGTTGTTCTCGTGTTCACACTATGCGTGGAATGATGGGTGCCAGAGCCTCAATTTATTTACTTATTATATTAGATTACAATTTATCGGGTAATGCATATTTCAAAATCTTATTATTTTTAAATATTTTTTATGTGAATTTGTTACGATTATTATTTTTTAAGATTTATTTTTAAAATCTGATTTTTTCTAGAGAGATTTTATTAAATTTGTATATATAGCAACATAGCATAAAATTATGAAATTGAAAAAAAAGAGTCAAAATAAAGTCGTTGACAGTAAGAGGCCGTCACATGTTTTGGAAACGTAGCAGTAAAAGGTTACCAGCGGAGATATTCCGTCTAGCGTCAGTTGTATAATTTTGGTGACTTTATCGCCTGCGCCGGCGAAATGGAAAAGTACCAAAATTTTATGTTGCTTATATTATTTATATTGTGGCTTAAACAACTTTACTGGGGGTTCACATCAGTGTTAATTATAATTTAAATAAACACAGATTCTGTTATCCAATTGAAATTTAGTTTTTATTTTAAGTTTGGCAGAAATCAACATTCTGATTAGTTTCATTCTAATCTGTATAGTCTTTTTCAATTCAACCTTGGATAAAATTTTTGAAAACAAAACAAGATAAGGATATAATTTATATAAATGAAAGGGGTTAAAATATATAGTTATTGTTCTTTATATATACTATGTATAAATATTTTATGAAGTTTGTTGTAAAAAATTATAATTAATTTTCATAAAAATTTTAATTTATATTTCTACTATCAATAGGAATTAAGTCTTAGAATGTAGCATGAATCTTCAAATTTTTTAAGTTGACATTTAAATAAATATGGTGAATAAAAATTTCCAATCATATTGGTTGCACCATTTGTTTTGTCAATATTAGTCATGGTTACTTTTACCATATATCCTGTTCCAATCTTATTGCTGAGACTACAGCAAAAGAATAGGCATTCAGCTTGTATATAATATAAATTTAACATTTTCATGCTTACTGGCAGTTTGAGTGTTTTATAAGCATTGTAAAATTTAAAGACTTACTGTCATCCTGTTGTACCACAGATTGTCAGAGTATTGAATTTCCTTGCTGCCAAGGGATATGAAATCCTTTTTTGTTGGATCCCAAATCATATAGGTTTTAAGAGCAATGAAAAAAATGGTACAACTTTAGCAGCTGCATTCACTTTACTTCCATTTTTTAGATGGACAGATGAATCTTTTAGATATGAGAAGGATGTGAAAAAGTTTGTTTATTCTCTCTAGCAGGAGTTATGGAACATATAGGTTCCCAAAAAATTGTGAGCCATCTTTCATTATCTCCTCCCACCATCAGTTTTAATATTACAGAGTGCCAATGCAAGATTAATTCACCTTAATATTCGACAAACATGTTTTGCACATAGACATTTGTTTCTAAATAAATTATATCCTTGATGTGAAACATTTACTATTGTTCATATTTTAATTTCATGTTGAGCTTTTAATTTTTATAATTTTACTTTTTTTAACACTGGTATTTTAACATTTTTTGATTTAATGGGAATGTTACCAGATAGAAACCTTTTTAAAAATCATAGGTATTGTATAATTTGTTGAACTTTTTTTGTGTAAATGTATGTTTCCATTTTCATATATAATCAATATTTTAATTATATATGAATATTTTTTTGTTTTATTGAGAATTTTAATGTTGTTGTTACTTGGATAAAAATAAAAGAATATTTCTTAAAGTATAAATTTTTTTCTATTCTAGAACTTGTACCATTAAAATCCAACCAACTTAAATAAATATGTTTCGAATATTAAGAATTTCTTTAATAAATATGATTAATACTATGTATTATTTCTGGAGCATTAGATGTATAACAACTGTATTAAAATTTTGCATTTTGTGATTTAAATTTATTCATTGCATTTTGTAAAAAGTTAATATTCAACATTGATATTTTAGGGCAGATGAAACTATAAAGAATGTTTTCTCTGTTGCCACTGCTTCAAAAGTAAGTTTAATAAAAGTTTATTTTTGCTCATATTATTTTTGTAAGCTCTATTTACTTCCTATGAAAAAAGTACTTTTTAAAACTGTTATGATAATTAAACAGTTTCTTTCATGTTCTATTTTTACTGATTAAAAATGGAATGTCATTTTAATCTTCTGATAAAAATATAGATTGTTATTTTGTCAAAATTGTAAAAATGAAGCAATTTAATATAGAGTATCAAAAAAATCTGTGGATTGTTCTGAGATTTTTGAAATATAGAAGTTAAATGCGGAATACTTATCTTAAATATCATTATCTATTTTAGAAAATTGAATAAAAAATACCTCATTAAGATATCTATTTTATTAGAATTTTTATACAAATATTTGATATATTATAAAGACATTAAGCATTGCATTTTATTATCCAAATTATTATGGGGGAAAAAAACTGGTGTTGTATTTCTCATTCACATCTGTTGGATTGAGTGCTTGAAAGTTTTCTGTGTTTCTTCCCTTGTGACTCCTGAATATAGCTTATTATCTATATAAAATCCTCCCACAAGGCATTCAGTGGGTATAAAAATTAATTTCAGCTGTGTGGTTCTCTGATGTGCAGTATCAAAATACACGATAATAGAAAAGGTAGAACAGTAAAGTTAGTCATTTTCTGCTCATTTTAGATTACATAAATGAATGAAAAGTAAATCAAAAATTTATATGTTAGAATAAATATCTATTTTTTAAAAAATGCATATTAAAAAGCTTCTTACTTTAAAATACTACACAAATATTTTTTCTCTGGCTGGTGTATGCTATTCATAACAAAGAAAAATGTCTATTACTCTTTGGCTAACTCTATTACTATTTTAATTTTATTTATAATTGCTTTAAGATTTTTTTTTATTTTATTTTGTAAAGGTAACTTTAGAATGAAAAACAATAATAAATTAATAAAATTTTTTGGTAGCTGGCTTATTTTTGACAGTTACATCATAAACAAAATCATTGTTTAAAAACTGATAACATTTCCTATTAAATTTTTCAAATTTTCACATCTGTATTACATTGCCTTAAACTAAATTTATCTCTAAGTTCTGGATATATTTTTGAAGCCTATTTTAAAAAACTTTCCAATATTTATTTATTTCATTTTTATTCTGAATTTTTAGCGAGAAGCACAAGAAGTACTTAAAAGAAATGTTTTGAAGAGAATCCAACGCCACCCATTTGATTTTGATTCTCTCGAAGTTAGAAGTATGTTAGATAGTTGATATGTTATATGATGAATCTAATTTCTTTGTATTTGTTGAAAATAAAGAATACATATTAATAATTTTTATTTTGCTATTTCAGTTGCTTTGATGACGATACGTGTGAGAGCTCTCTTTGAACATTATAAAACAGCTAATAAAAAAGTTAGTATTATAATTGTTTGAAATTTTAAATTTTTGATGTTTCCTACGGTATTTCTATTGACTAATATTTACATATTAAAACTATTAATAATAAGTTGTAACAATGAGGTGTGAATGGTTGCCTACCCTACAAACGGGTACCTATGGCATGTGTGTGCTGAGGAAGTTGGACTCTACACCAAAATATGGTTCAGTTGGAAAAGTGGAGCAGCACACCCCATATTGCCAGCCTAGACACAACATCAACAACATTTTAGTAAAATTAAATTTTTTAAAATAATTTAGTTTAACTTTTGTGTTTCCAACAGTTAAAAGTCTCTAAATGCTTCATTATATTTTAATGCATTCAGTTCATTAAAACTGTGTTCTTTTAATTAATTTAGTCTCTATTTAATCATAATTTAAATTATTTTTGTCTTAATCAGTTGCTAGCTCTATAATTTGTTACTTGTAAGATATTTGACTTTTTTTTCCTGTGTAACCAAATCAATGTTAAAAATATCACACAATATTTTTAATATTGATTACACAGGAAAAAAGTTATTTTAAAATAAATAGTTATTTACTTTAAAATAGATCATGATTGATATATGTCTAAATTTAGTAACAAATCCTCTTACATATACACTGTACATTAGTATGTGCTTGGAATTCAAGCCCTATTTAGGAAAAACATTATATTTATTCTGGTATCAACTATAATGTATTAATAAATCATAAATGTAAATTCCATCATTTTTATGAAATAATTTCTTTAAATAAATACTGTTTTAACATTTCTAAGTATAATAAATATTTGTAATGACTTATTTGTAGTCAATGTAAAGACATTTTTTTACAGTATTTGTACAAAAAATACTGTAAAAACAAAGTGAAATGATCAAGTAAAATTTAAAATATGTAAAATATTATTTTGAATTATTGACCATAAACCAAAAATTTTAAGCGGTATGGTTGTTTCTAGTATTAATTCTTAAACCCTTCAATATACTATTCATTGTAAAAAGAATTTCAAAAATTGTAAAATACATCCAATAAAAACATATATATCTGGCTTTTAAATGAGTCTGATATTTTAATAGAAAAATGCTGTAAACAATACTGTTTTGTATTTTTGAGGCATAAGGTTTTAATTCATAAAGTATATCATTATTTTTATTTTTTATGGGCTTCATTTATTTCTATTTGTTTTATGTATATGAATTTTTAAGTGATTAATTGTAAATTTTCAATATTAAATAAACAAGAATTCAGTTATTTAAGAGTAAGATTGACAAGTTATTAAATGCTATAAATTTAAAAATCTTTATTTCTGATGAATTCTATATTAATAATTTTGTCATTCTTAGAATATATATAATTGAATAGAACTAATTTTTTCAATAAAATTTATCTTTCTTTGTTTTACCAAAAAAGATAAAGTAAGTTAATAATTATTTTACATGATAAAATAAGTTAATGTAAAAACATTTACAAAATTTTTTACAATTTATTAATATATTACACAAAAGCATTCATAGTAAATTGATGGTTATTTAAAATACTGTTATATACTGTATAATTAAGCATTGGCTGATTTTTCTCATTTTTTTGCTGATCATAGTCATCAGTCCATAGTTAAGAAACTTAAAATTAAATTTATATTGTTTATATAATTTATATTGTTTATATATATATATATATATATATATATATATATATATATATATATATATATATATATATATATATATATATATATATAATCTTTATTGTATGTAAAATTAAGTGATGTGTGTGTATCTATTCCATAATACTCTACAAACTGTTAAAAAAATAAATAAATAAAAAATGGGGAAAATCAGCTTAAATGTGTATTTAAACAAATTAAGAATTTAATAGTTGACAAAAATACATTTATTATTTTTTGTTTTGAGACATTTTTTTATCAGAGTTTTATTTTAAATTTAATGTTAACCAAAAAACATGCAAAATAGATAATTTGCTCATGGATAGTTGAGAATTTTTTGTATGTGTGTATAAAAACTAAACTCAATGATATGATAGCCCATATGGAGGCCAACACCTACAGTGCCCAAATCTGTTTTCATGTTCAAGGGCTCTGGGGTGCAATTAGTTTCAGTTAGATGGTCAACCTAATGCAAAACTGCCAGTGCTCAGTTTTCTCCACCCACTGAAGAGATGGAGGTCTAAGTCAACATATCGACTTATGCTTTCATCTCCTCAGTCAGTGCCTGATTCAACCAGTCATTCATGATTGGATCTGTGGCTTGGGAATGAACTCCCACCATTCCACTGAGTTTCACATGTATATATACTTCTAGACAAATAAATAAATGTCCTGTAAAAAAGATGATACAAATTGAAAATAAATTGATAGGGATGCAAATATTGATGGAAAATATAAAGTTTTGAAATTTGATGACTGTTGAATAAACTGCCATGCATTTTAAGTGTGCAACTGGTAGGATTTTTTCCTGAATGAGCATGTTAAGGCCATTAATTCTAATATTTAAATATGATTTTAACTAGCTCAGAATTTGGCCAATGTAATGTACCAATCAGGCAGAATGTTCTGCTCGAGGACATTTGCCTACTTTTTGAGGCAGTGCTGTGCGGAATCACATCCTATGGAACTGAAGTAAAAGACACATTGACATGCTGTCTTAATGAACTTGCTTTTGCTCTTGAATGAATCATTCTATTTTTCTGAAATTGTAATCGTCTGCTGTTCTATACATGTATCAAATCAGATCCTATTCAAATAAATCCTTCTTTGTTATTTTTTCTTAGAATTTATATTGTGTAATTCAGGGCTGTCCAGACTAAATTTGATCCCGGGCTGATACAGATTACTAAAGAGATTGGAGGGCCGCACAAATAAAAAACATATTTTTTAAAAGTAAGGTTTAATAGCATTTTAATATAGTTACTATGTAACTGTTACATTAAATTGCATTAGTGCTTCAGTAATTTATCTTTTACAACCCTTTCAATGTCAACATTAATATTAGTTGTTACCAGACGCAGTTCGTGTGTAATTGAGTTATCTAATGGTGAAGATCTACAGTGGTGGCCAAAATTGTGGACACTTTTGGAAATTTTTATGTTTTTGACCTTTGTATGCTTATAGAAAGCGTTACGTTTCACAAAATGCAAAATTGTATATATCATTTTAAAGAGAATTTATTACTGAATTCAATACAAAACACAAAATTCAATTATTTGCAATACAAAAGAAGTTAAACAATAATAATTATCGATATACATTAGATAGTGATGATTGTAGTGAGTTATCAGTACCCTTTATTTTTGATTACAGATTCACATCGACATTTCATTTAGCTGACAATAGTTTTAAGCTCTTCTTTCATTATTACATGATGCCAGGAAACAATTATAGCCTCAATTAGTTCCTTTTATTTGATGGGCACCTCATTTGGACAAGAGTTTTCAAACGGTGCCACAAATTTTTTATAGGATTGAGGTCAGGACTGTTTCCTGGCCATGACAACAATTTAATGCTCTTTGTACGAGACCACTCTTTCGATATTTTGGCCGTGTGGCGAGGAGCAGAATCCTGCTGAAAAATAAACGAAGCATTGTTGTGAAAGAGATCAATGATGGAAGGTAGAAGTTTTGGTTCTAGAATAGTGTCAATGTATTTTCTGGCATTCAGTGTCCCATCGATGACATGAAGGTGACTAATACCATCTGCTGACATGCATGACCAAATCATAACACTAACTGGGCTCTTCACAGTTGCTTGAATGCAGTCAGGATGTAGCTCTTCTCCTATTCTACGTCTTACGTATTTTCGCCCATCACTACCGAATAACGATAGCTTAGTTTCATCACTCCATATAACTTGTGACCACTGATCATTTGTCCAATTAATGTGTTCCTTTGCCCACTGTAGCCTTTTTTTTTCATTGCTGAAAATTAAGATTAGGCTTTTTTCGTGGAATTCTAACTCTCAGTCCAACATCTGTTAATCTTCTCCTGATTGTTCTTGAACTGACAGAAACACCAGCATCATTCAGATCACTTCTGATGGCCACTGATGACATTTTTCTACCTTGGAGACATAGTCTTTTTATTCTTCTATCATCAATAGATGTGGTGCATCTTTTTCGGCCTTTTCCTTCTATGTTTTTATTGAATTTGTCTCCTGATATCGTAAACAAAACTTTCGGACACCAGATATAGGCACTGAACCACCCACTTGGCTTGCAATTTCAGTATAAGAAAGACCACTTTCTCGTAACACAATAATATTACATCTCTTTCTAGGTGTCCAATCTACTCTTTTATTTGATGTCATTGCTTCTTGAGTAAATATTAAAATTTTTTACAAAAATTCCTACTTGTAATTGCAGTGTATAAGAAACAGGTCCTCCTTCTACAGAACAAAGCAAAATAATGAATTGTTTCAAGTGTAAACATAATGTCAGCTTCTACTGGCAGTTACTAACATTTGATTGGTTCTCAGAACAAGATCAGTGATTGGCCAGGAAAGCTAGACATTACAAACCACTTCATAACTGTGTTTTTCTATTTATATTAAAATACATATAACTTTTTTTGTATTGCAAATAATTGAATTTTGTGTTTTGTATTGAATTCAGTAATAAATTCTCTTTAAAATGATATATAAAAATTTGCATTTTGCGAAACGTAACATTTTCTATAAGCATACAAAGTTCAACAACATAAAAATTTCCAAAAGTGTCCACAATTTTGGCCACCAATGTATATTTAGACTTTATAAAATTCATTGTGGAATACGCACTTTCAAAAAGATAGGTACTGCCCATCATCGAACCCATTTTTAAGCCAAGAATTGTTAATTGGGGGAAACGCTCCCCAAGGAGCTTTAAAAAATCTATTTCAGACTCTGTCCTGCTCTTGTAAAAGGGGTCTGATTGTAGGTCACATACTTCCAATTGATAATCAGTGTTTACACTTTCAATTGCAATTGTTAATAGATGAGTGAAAAGTGATATATTAATCTATAATTCTTTAAAATCTGCAAATTGCTGCTCAAACTCCACAATTACATCTTCAATATACTTCAGGTGATCCTTAAAGGTACATATCCTTCAAAATTTTTCATCTCTGTGTAATGTTCTTTGCAACTCGGAAAAGAAGAAAAATCATTCTGCTCTAGTGACGTTTTGAACAATTTTAGTTTGCTTCTAAAACCATTCACAAATCCATAGAAATTGGCAGCATTATATCCTTTGCCTTGTAACTTCAAATTTAATTCGTTCAAGTGTTGCGTCATATCAGTTAAAAATGTAAGATCAGCCAGGAATTAAGTATCTTGCATACAATTTTACAGTTCAAAAGTGTCTGATCTTATTTCATTTTTTGACATAAATGTATTTCTTTTCGTAAAGCAAAAAACGTTCATCGCCCAGCACAAAGCCATCTTATTTCAGAGTGTAATAACAAATCTCCATAGGTCGCATCAATTTCACTTAAAAAAGTCTCGAATTTTTCTATGAGTCAAAACTTTGTTTGCACTTCTAATGAGATTTGTTATTCTAACAATAACTTTCATGTCATTCGTTTGGCGCAAAGATTTTCCACATAACGCTTCCTGGTGTATGATGCAGTTAAACAACAGGCATTTAATGCCATTTCCTTTAAGAAGTCTCGCGAATCTTGTCACTGTTCCAATCATAGCTTTTGCTCCATCAGTTATAATTCAAGAACATTTTTGAAATACACCGTAGTCTATGACAGTTTTATTGACAGCTAAATAGATATCTGCGCCTTTAGTTGTTCCGGGTGACGGGATCAAATTTAATATTTCCTCAGTAATAATAAAATCTTTAGAAATGCGAACGAATAAATGTTAATAATTGACTGATATCTGTCTGGTTGGTGCTTTCATCCATACATATTGAGTAGTATTCGCAATCCAAAATGCAATCACAAAATTTTATCGAAACATATTCGCCCATATCATCTACTCGTCGCGCCACTGTTTGGTGAGATAATGCTTCAGATTCAAACTTTTCCGCCAACTTTGGCTGCATGAAGTGTTGAGCCATTGAAACTGCGCAGTTTTTCATTAAAATCCCATCACTGGTTTTTTTTGCTTTGACTAATAGTAAGGAAACTTCTTAAGATGCAGCCAAACTTTGTTCATTATCTGTACTTTTGAAAACATACTTGTTTGATGTATTAGTTTTTTTTTTTTATACTCCGCTACAATAATTTTTCTTGCTTCACCGATATGTTTTTCATGCTTTTCTTCATATAAAGTAGTACAGTGCCGTTTCACATCGTATTCCTTATTCACAGACAAAATTTGCATACAAATCATACACTGAATTTTATTGTTATTGTTGCAGATCAGAGTCTAATTCCCATTTCTCATTAAATGCACGATATTCACACTTATTTTTCGCTTCTTCACAGACATAATGAGACTTGTTACTTTGCACAATAAAGTTCTGTTTACTCTTTAATTAAATATCACAAGTTTAAATTGGCAAAATAAATAAAGGCTCGAATTACTCACAACCACTACGATTGCTAAATAGCTACTACACAGCGCTCGTCGCATCAAATGACAACTAATAAATAAACAATGGCCAATGTTGTTTCACTCTCCGATCGCCCGACGGTTAGCGTGGAACGCAATCTAATAAATCAATCGGTTGCAATTTTAATTTCAATGTCTGTTGAATCGGGCGGTTTTTGAACTTCTGTTATACTGCGCAACGGCCTTGTCAAATAACTGCGCGCCGGGGAAAAGGCATTAGATACGAGTCGGGACGGGAATCACAAATAGGTACCTAAAAATAAGTATCTATATTTTAGTTATTTATTTATAATACCATATAAAAAATAAAATCATTTCTTCCTGCAAAATTTGAAAAAAAATCGAAAAATTTATTCTTCCGTTATAGAGTATTAATAACCCAAACGCACAAAAATGGAACGAGGGCCGCAAGCGGGCCGTGCTTTGGACAGTGCTGGTGTAATTAATGCCACTTTTTATTTTTCATCTAATATAATATGATACATATGACTTTTTCAAGATTACCTGGCTGAGATAAAAAAATATTCATAAAAGACAACCATTTATCTACAACATACAAGTGTAGAGACTAATTGAGTTCAAATTACTGTCTGAATTTTAATGTTTTATTTTAATCTTGCATGTTAGTGTCACAAATTGAGCCTAGTCTCAATTTCTAAGTTTTTTGAATACTGATAATTTAAAATAATTTCTTTATAACAATAGCACTTATCTAACTTTTTTATTAAATAACAAATGTATTTACTTTGTTTATTAATCAAAAAAGTGATTCGCTTAGGTAACAAAACTGTTCTTTGTTGTATATACATAGTAAGTAATTTTTATCATTTAATTAGTAAGTGATTAAAAAAGTGTTATCTTTAATCCAGGTAACTTAATTCCTTTTAAATGGGATTTTAAATTTAACCTAAAGTACCAAATTATAATTCCTGAGGTTATATATAAATGATAAATAAAAATATTAGTTTATTGAGATTTTAAAATTTTTGCTATTAAATTTTTCTAAATTTTCAGTTTCATGCTACATAAAAGTAATCTCATGTAAAATGCTTTCTATAAGTTGTATAATTTGTTAATGAAAATATGTAAGTGAAAAGCAGTACAAATGTGATGTTTTATATTTTTAAATTAATGAATTTTGTTTTATGTTTGAATTTTTTTCACTATTAAAAGTATTTACTATTTATTAGACTTTTAGTTTAGGAAATGCTCTTTATGTTTTCAATACTGCGTAAATTAAATTATCATTTTAAAATTCACTTTTATGTAATATAATTGTGATATAAAATTATAATAAGGTATTTCAACTTAATTACTATTTAAAAATTTACAGGAAATCCGCGTCCGCAGAATAGTTACTCCTATTATGATTCAAAAGAGAAATGGTTTGCTTAATCAATTAAGGAAGATTGATGAAGCAAGGTTCAAATGGATTTTGAAAGAGTTGCAGCTGTATTACAATCCTCCAACTCTTGGGGAGAAGAAAGAATTTTACTGCAAGAAATGGGATTTGCGACGGCTTACAAAGCTACATGCTGAGAAAATTGTAGCTGATAAGAAAGCTGCTTATCATGAGGAATTGAAAGCACAGCAGCAAGAATTCCTGGAAGAAAAAAAGCAAATTTTAGCTTGGATTGAAGAAGAAGAGAAAGCTCTAAAATCAGAGTGCTAGTTTTTGATTTAGTGGTGTGTTGATGAATTGTATATATTTAATAAAACATAAAATATCTCATGTGTACGTCTTGATTGTGCATTGTCTTGTTTGGAACTAAAAATTAATTGAATAATCATTTATAAATAGTAGTATCTGGTTAAAAATATTTTTAATTACTTTTTCAAAATTTTTTGATTATTACAAATATTAAGTTTTATTGGAATAATTCTGTTTTAATAAAAAGTTATTGCTAACAAACAATTATTGGGTTGTTCGGAAAGTAATTTCGTTTTTCATGAAAATGAAAAACGTATAACGAATAAATATCGTATTGCATTGCATATTGTCCATTCTAGTACAATAGTTTCTACCATCTTTCTGATAGTAGCATGATTTCACACTCATAAAGTGATTGATTTTTACCAGCAAAAAGCTGATCCAGGTGGGAAATACGAAATTACTTTCCGAACAACCCAATGATTACTATCACAATATTATTAAATTCAAAACTTTCAAATATATACTCAATATTATTTGTGATGAGCGCTTTTATCGTCTTATTTCCATGATTATTAAAGTAAAATTTGCTTAGAAAATTAGAGAATGTCAGAATTTATTAAATTAATTCAAATTAATTATTTAATAAATTAAATATTGGGTCCCTATGGCATGTGTGTACTGAGGAAGTCGGACTCCACACCAAAATATGGTGCAGTTGGAAAAGTGGAGCAGCGCACCCAATATTGTCAGTCTAGCTGGCCCACAACAACAACAATAAATTAAAAATAAAATGTTTTAAATTAGAGAATTGGGTATATTTACCTTAAAATTAGAAAAATTGTTATGGTAGTTGATTTCATATTTCTATAAAACTATCTTTTATTTATGTTAGTGCCTTAAAATTCCAATGAACGTTTTTTTTGTAAGTAGAAGATTCCAAGTTTTTAAGAACAAAAATTTTAATTAAAAAAAAATTTTGCAAAAAATATTTTCTTCTGTGTATTTTTAAAAATTAAAGGTTTGAACTGAAACACACATTTTCAAATATTTCATAAATGTATTAAAACTAAATAAAAACCAACAATTTTCTTCATGCTGATCATAAATATTTTTAATTCTTTGTGTATTTAAAATTTTGTTTTGTGTAGAAAAGGGTAAAATTATTAGAATAAAGAGATAACTGCTTAAAATTTAGATGCTCTATTTATTTAATATCACATTTCTAATTTAGTATTTTATGATACTTTAAAACATGTATCCAAGTATTTATGTTCATGTCAGCTTAAAAAAATACAAATCTCAAGAAAATAATTTGTTGAATTTAAAATAAACAAACGTATTTCTATACTTTTTAAAAACTAAATGATATGTGTTCAAGAATAAAATCTTGACATCCGATTCCAGGTCAAAATTCTTTAAATCTTTCATATATATATTATATATATATAATGTTCAAGATTCATCAACTTTTGTCTCAAACAGTTAATATCAACTCCATCTATGAAAAATGAAGTTTACTGAATATTTTATACAAAAAAATATATATTTCTTTAAAAGATTCCACAAAAATGACTGTATATCCAATCAAGTGCACTAAAGCATACTCTGTTCTACCGAAACAATTTAAAAAGTTATTGCATAAGGCTACATTCATCTTAGTAACTTAAATACACTTGGTGTAAACTGAAAATTCTTTCAGAATGTGACGCACCCTGAATTTTCTTTTATTCAGAGCAAAACAATTATAAAAGCTCTTGGAGACATTCTTTTTAGACTCGGTATGGTATTTTTCCTTCTATTCTTTTTTCATGTCAACAATATCGAGAGCTTTTGATTTATAAAACTGTTTGTCATTTTTCACATGGCACTACAGCAGTTTACAATCGGGTACACCTTGATTCTTTGGCGAATTTTTGACGCCAAGATGTGACTAACAAGATGGCCCTACACAAATGCCATACAAAGGTAACGTTACCAAAAATTAAATTTTATCGTCAAACCAAAGGGTACCCAATTCTACAAAAAACTCAAATGATACACGATAAATAATCATTTACTTTAATAGAGAATTTATATGAGAGCTTTATTTCTTAGTATAATTTATATGATGTATTATGCATCTACAAATATTTTTGCATAAAAGATGTTAATATTGATCATGTCCATATATAAATTTTTGATGGTTTCAGTAACTGTCATGAAAATGTTCGGAAAATTAAACTTAAAAAGATTAAAAAAAAAAAAAAAAAACGGGATATGTGTTTATTTTACACATGAATATTTTTAGAGAAATTAGAAAAAGAATTTGAAAAACATTTTGAAGTGTTTGCAACAATTTGATCAAATAAAGAATTTATTTTTGAGTTGAAATATATGTGGTTGTATAATTTTAATATCTTAAAATTTAAAGTCTTATAGTAATATTCATTAACCTGTAATGATTAATTGGATCCTTGCAGACTGCCGACTAAAGTCGCAGATTATCGCCTCATAATTTTGAACCAAGTTAAAATGACTAGATTGATATCAGAGCTAGCACACTTGTCATACTACATCAATTCAGGGACATTGGTCCTTACAGAATTTACAACAGGCTTCATCGCGAACATCTATTGTTATCGAGCCCGCTGTAAATTGCCTAAGAAAATGAATTTTCCCGTCAGACAACTAGTGCAGTATGGTTTTATATTTTTTTCTCCATATCTAATTTATATTAATCCTTTCATTTCGCGTTTATTACTATTATTTTTAATTATTATTTCTTTTGAAAGGATTTTCTATGAATTGCTTTATTTGTTATATACCTGCAATTAATTTATTTAAGTAGGTCGATCCACAAGGAAAGTTCATTAGGGTAGTAAAACATTTTTCCATAGCAATAGAGAGAAAATACGAACGAAACTTATGATGCACACTTGCCGATAAATCTTTGCCTAAAAGTCTGTGGTTTTTAATGGTTCCGAAAAAAATTGTTAATCCTTAACATTTATTTGAACATACAGGGAGGCTAATTGTTTAACTAGGTTAGTCAGAAATGGTATCCTTATATTAGCTCTCAGTTCTCGACAGTCTGTACATATCTGT
Source organism: Latrodectus hesperus (assembly GCA_037975125.1). Lineage (NCBI taxonomy): Eukaryota > Metazoa > Arthropoda > Arachnida > Araneae > Theridiidae > Latrodectus > Latrodectus hesperus. Next base: position 91,030,554 of record CM075850.1, read on the forward strand.
TATATCTTATATATCTGTGTCTAAAGAAAAACCCTTACTCCTTACTTACTTTTACTTAGGTATTTCTTTAACTTAGAAAAGAAAAAAAATTCTTAGATATGGTTTGTATAAAATACATATTATAATTCCTGATTTGATGATTAATTGTAATTCGTTGTTGCTGTTGTTGCTACTTATCACCAAGGGGTCTGACGAAGTCAGACCAAATCAAAGAATCCGTTGACGGAGAGGAAATCGATGACAAGGCGGGGAGAAGTGTAGATATCGTCCCATAGTATATTCATACAATCCAGGATATGCTCATGAGAAGCTTGAAGTTCGTGGCATTTAGGACAGAGGGGGAAGGTCTTATTACCCGCTACAAAAGTGAGGCATTTCAGGTGGCCAGAGGCAAGATGTGCAAGGCAAGTGCTGGATTTCTTATCACAGGAAAGAGACAGAGAAAGTCCCGGCTTCTTGTAGAAGTGGTGTGAGTCAAAGGTACTTGCCAATCGGTTTTAAACTGGGCTTTTCTCTGGGAAAATAGTTCTGGGTAGGTAAGCGTGGAAGAAGAAAGAGTAGGATGACCTGAGCCCTCAGTCAAAAGTTTTGCTAAAGTGTCTGTTATTTCATTGCCATATCCACGTGAGACGGGATCCATTGGAAATAGATATTATGCCGGAAAAAATTGTAATTCGTGATGTTAGCAAGTAGAATGAGGATTGATATCGCATGCAGGTTGAGAAAGTGATGATGAAAAGCGTCTGCATCACTCAAATGGTTGGTTGGTTGGATTTTATGGCGTAAAGTCCAAAATTGGACATGCTGAGCCAGTTTATACAAATGTGGGCACATTTCTTGCCTATAATCAAAATACTCAATTTCATGCAAAATCAGTTGTGTGAAAGGATATAAGTTAGTATCCATTGATGACGTCATTTGCTATCTTTCTGTGTTATTTTGCTGTCTTCTTTATTATCTCCAAGAAAGTATTTTTGAATACCTTTCTGTAATATTAAAGAAAATATGACAACATTTATTTTGTTATTTAAAATTGTTAGCTTTTTAGAAAAACAGATGATAAATTATTCAAACAAGGAAATTATTTTATTAAGAGAAAATACATCCTGAACACTGAAATAACATATGAAATGATTTTAATAAAAATGTATCCTACACAAAAGAGAAATGAAGTTATATGGTTGAATTTAGACATATTTACATATTCTTGAAATAATTCTTGAAGATCCAAGTCCTCTCATAATTTAATGTATTACTTTATGTATTTTAAATACAGGGCTGAAAAACTATAAGTTTTAATAAAACAGATGTCAGACTCTTTCGTATTTTAATAGTATATATTTGAATAATAAATATAATATGTGATAATGAAGGATAATGTTTCGATTTATTTTTGCTTAATGTGCATATGAATTCAAAAGATATTAATTATGTAAAACGCACAAAAAAATTTTAATAAATAAAATTTTATGGTTTATGTGTAAAATTTCGTTGACTAGAAAAGTTAAGGCGAATTTCATTAAACCGCATTAAAATGTTCACTAGCGCATATTTAATGTAAATTAAAACAAAAGTAATTTCTCCAAACATATTGAAATTAATATTTTGGAAGATATTACTAAAAAATTAGTGGCTCTTCGAAGAATTTTTTTTCAAAAATAACCTAACATAAAAGTACTTTTAATCACGCATTTGGTATACAGTAGTTTGTTATTGGTAACAAAAAATCGTGTTGCTTAGTGCCCTTTTTTCCTGGTTAATGGGGTTGTATATATTAACAATTTTACTCACATTTTCTACTTTTTGTAATTTCAGATAATTATGCCCTGATAATTCATCAAATAAAAATGTATATGCTCAGAGCTAACTAAATTTAATTAAAAAAAGTACGTTTTATTGCATTTTTTATGCGATAGAAATTATTCTGTAGGTCAACAGTTATAAGCATTTTGTTGAATTAAAAAAATTACATACGAGCCAAATCTAATAAAATATTTTTCAATTCTCTTATACTTCGCAAGAATTAGGTATTTCTTCAACCTTGAATATCGTTCACGAAGCTCGCTGCTAGACCTACAAGAAAATAGAACACAGGTAACTTTGATCTTCAGAATGCCTCACTTAGTGCGTTTTTTATCTTTTGTTATCTATTTAGATTTCAGTAGCATTTAAAACTGATATGGAAAATTTATCTTCACAACGTAGCGATTGTCTTGAAATTTTTTTCTTTTCGCCTGTTTTTTGCTCATTTGCTCTTAACAAGAGCTACAATATAAACTTCATTTCTATTAATTAATTAACAACTTCTGTTTCTGCCTATTTGCATGAAGTTCACTTGATTTCTATAAATATGAATAAATCGAGAGTTTTTGTAACTCGTTCAGACTTTCCAGAAAGCGGGATCAAGTTATTGCAGAAAAAGTAAGTTTGTTAAAAATGCATGTATTTTGAGAGATTTAGATATTTTTTTTATTACAACCTGAGTAAAACTTTAAGGCCAATAAAAACGTTTGAGAAAATGTAAAATGAAATAAAAGGGGTTCAAATAATATTAATTATTAAATTTCATTGCTAAGAAATAAATGCTATAAACATAATTTGTAAATACCTAATAATGAGAAGCATGTGGTTATTTACAAAGTTAGTATTTCTGCCTGAGTAAAAACTTTAATGGCATCAGTCATTTTTTAAAAAAAATGCAATATAATCGTGTAATTACCATTTCAACTACTAGCTTGTGAGAACGCTGTAATTTTCATATTTGTCATACGTTTCTTCGAAGTATTGGTGATCTTTGTCAAGATGGCGAAGGGTAAGAAGTTAACTGATCGTGAAAAAAGACAGATTTTTTTAAATTGAAAGACAATTATGGTTAAAAGAAAACTGGGGGAAGATCTAAGGCTTTGTCCTCACGTGATGAAAGAGTTTGCAAACTTGCATCTACTGGAAAGTACTTAACCAGGAAACTGATTCTGATAACAGGTTTAAAACTTTGTCCAAAAACGATTGATACCACAATTAGAAGGTCTGGAAGGTACACTTATACAGCAAAATTGACTAAACCGCAGTTACTGCAGAGACACAAAATAGAGCGTTTGAACTTTGGCCAGAAAGTGCTGATCTGGGACAACCAATGGATAGAAATTATTTTTTTAACGAAAAAAATGGAATTTGGATGGACCAGGTGGCTGGAATTTCTACTGGCATGATATAAGAAATGAAAAAGAAATATATTCTTCACGCGCCAATTAGGAGGAGGTTCTGTCATGACTTGGGGCTGTTTTGCTTACAATGGTGTGGGCTCAATTGCATTCGTTTCAGGTAGAATGAATTCACAAGGATACCAAAGTGTCCTAACAAATCATCTTTTGCCAAATGCTGAATATCTTGCTGGAGAAAATTGGAAATATCAGCAAGACAATGCATCGATCCATTCGAGTAACAGCACAAAAAATTGGTTCCAAGTCAACAATGTTGAAACTGTGAAATGGCCAGCTAGATCGCCTGACCTCAACTCAATCGAGAACATTTGGGGTGACTTAGCAAGAAGAGTTTATGCAAATGGGAGACATTTTACATCAACAACAGAGATGAAACCTACAACCGAAGATGAATGGTATAAGACCGATCCTTATCAAAAACTAGTTTCATCCATGAAAACAAGAATATTTGAAGTAATTTGAAGAAAGGGCTCTTACACAACGTTCTAACAATTTGTATTTTCTTATATGTTATTTTCTATGTTGGCTTTAAAGTCTTTACTCAGGCTCAAATATTCATCTGTGTGTTTTGTAATATTTTCTAATAATAAAATATTTGCAAATTAATTTTCTACTTTTTTACTTTTATTTAGGCTTAATAAATATCAATCAAATGGTATTTTAATTCCTCAGTTTAAGTATTTCTATTTTCTCAAAAATGTCTACTGGCCTTGAAGGTTTTACTAAAATTGTATATCCCAATTAAAGTAAGAATTTATATATATATATATATATATATATATATATATATATATATATATATATATATATATATATATATATATATATATATATATATATATATATATATATATATAGGTATGAAATATGAGAAGTATTACATGGCATTGTATATAATATCAAGGCATTCTACAGAATGACAAAAGCTATTTAAGCAAAGTATGATAAAATTGCCTTGAAGAGGTTGAGAGTTGATGAACCAAATGATGTGCATTTCTCAAAAATACAAACATTCTGAAAAAATAATGAGAGGGACATTTAAAAAGGTTTATTCAAAATGCGTAAAGAGAAATGAAAGTTGTACAAAATATAATTTATGCCTTTCTTCTTAAAGGAAACAAAAATTTCATATAAAAAGTAAGAAATTAACCTACTTGTTGCAACATGGCAAGCTTGAATGGCATTTTGACTTATATTTCATGACCTTTTTCAAGCAAAGACATTTCATATTTTGGCACTTTATTTTACTCAGACTTTGACGAATCCTTGGCAGCTGCCACTGGACTGAGCAATTACAACTGACTGTGGAGGAATTTCATGATCAGGAATATCTTCAATTCTAAGCAAATTCTTCGGGCATAAAGTGTGATCTCGCATATATTTGTTTTAAAATTCATTCAGAAGTTTCAAGTCGACAGAAAACATTCTCTGTATCACTCATTACAGCTGCAAATATATTGCGTGAATTACCTCGCCTCTAGTCGAAGTAAAAAGTAGGAACGCGCACAGTAGCTTCCAAAGAAACGGTGGGAAAAATATTTCCGAATTCGTTTTCATTTTTTGGCTTGTATTTCGAGTTTATTTTATTTTCGATAGCATTTTCAGTTTTGAAATAACTATTGCACAAAATATTCTTTCCATCACCTTTACTTGCATGGTAATAGGTATGAATTTTTTGACGACATATTTTGCATACAAGTGCATCACTCTTCGCACCATCATCTTATCGTATTCTTTAACACACAAGTGGTATCAGAAACGAAATTTCTTCGGTAAGCATGCCTTCATCATGTTTGTTTAATATATTAACGACTATAATCTTAAACATGCTCTTTTGACAGGCTCTTTTTCTTAGATTAATTAGATTAGTTTTGACTGATTAGTAGGATAAAATGTGATTAGTTTTGTATTTTTCTATTGTTCGAAAGCTTTCTATTACTTTTTCTGGATGCCCCTCTGTATTTATGCCTTTTAAACATCTTCTAGAAGAAATAACGTTGTAAGCCCTACTTTAGGTTTGCAGTCAAAAAAGGCTTCCTATGTTGTTCTTTAGATCCTAGAATGGTCGACTCTATTTTTCATAAATTGTGCAAAACGCAGTCCTTCACTCCCGAGATCAGATATATTATCTTGCATCCAAGTACAAAGCATATTTTCGATATCTTGATTAGCTCTTTTAACAGTACTTTGGCTTTGGGAATGGCCAGACTTCCCATAGACGATCTTCAGTGCTGGCATAAACTCCTTCATGCTGGTCATCACATTATTGGAAAATTCTCTATCATTGTCAGACTGTAATATGGCGTTGCAAGCAACGAGAATATATATGGCAACGAGACTATAGACTACTTCTTCAGCTCTTTTTGACGTTAGAAATTGGAGAATCATAAATTTTGTGAGATGATTTTGGTACATTATAATAAATTTGTATTCTCTATCTAGCTGAGACTGAAAGTCAATAAGATCTACCTGATAATGGAATTAAAATCAGAAAAAATCATAGGTTTCACAACAATGTACTTTTTAATACCTTTCTGTTTTTTTTTTCTGCTAAGATTCACAAAGGTAGATGTGCAGTTCATTATCATGACGTACAATGTTTTTTGTGTTTGTCTGAAAGTTCTTTCAACATTGTACCTCATCCTCCGTATACAATAGACAATTAAGCTTAATGAAGTACACAATGCAGTTGAGCGTATATAAAGCATGTAAAAGGGCTTTGGAAAACATTGTTGGCATAAATCAGAAACGACTCGATTTCCTCGGGATGACTGCATCTACCAGCAGGATAAAGCAAAATCTCATACAGCTGACAGTGAGTGTGTGCATGGTTCGAAGAGTACCAGAATAAATTTACCATTCTCTCTTAGCCAGCAAATTCATCTGACTTATACCCAAGTGAGAGTCTATGGGATCATCTTGATCGGGCTGTTCGCGGCTTGGATCCTCACCCGCGTAATCTAGCGTGGATGGTCAAGGCACTGAAGGCGGCATGGTTCAACATCCAGGGGAGAACCACCTTCAGGAACCTAATTGACTCTACGTCTCGCAACAATCCGCTCTCCAAAAAATGGTTATTCTGGCTTTTGACAGAAGGTTACATTAATATGAGTGGACTGTAAGTGAGTGTGTATGTATGTATATATATACTTATATGTTTGCCATGTTAAAAACCATCTCATTATTGAAATTATATGCATGTTGAGCGTTATTTTTAATCTATCTCGCTTGTATCTTTAATCAATCATAATATAAATTTAAACTAAGCTACTTGTTTTCTTTTATCAAAGAGTGCTTATGGTTCCGCGATATTATGGTTGCAAAAATCGTCCTCCCATTATAGGATGATAACAGATTCCTATATCAGCTGATGGTCATTTTGGGGCACAACTGTCACATAGTCCTTCGGAGTCATTTTTGAATTTGGTGAATTTTTTGGCAGATCTCTCTTCTTGTAATCAGGATTTCTGACTGACTCAGAAATATTGAAAATAATCAGTCTTCAATATGCAATTTTGGAAGTCCTATATTATACATCATTTTTTTTTTACTGGACGATTAAAAATAGTTTTAAATCCAAATTTTAATAAAAATTTTTATAAAAGTAATGAGACTGAATTTTTCAAGTCTATTAAGCTAATTTCGTAACCTGTTCGGCTACATTAGAGGTTGTATTCTTTTTAATCACTGTTTCTATTTGCTTTATATATATTTTATATTGATTGTTACTCTTTTTTAATTTTTTACTAATAATTATGTTTTTCGCTTAGAGTATTCTTTTGAAGTGTTCTGAAAGTTTATGTTTTCCTTAGTTTCTATGTATCATATTCATCTACATAAAAACAAACTTTATTATTTTATCACACTAATCACATTATAAAATATAAAGTACACTTTGAAATTTGCGCTTACATTTGATAGTTTTTATGAGTCCATTCAAATTTAATTTTCTCATTATTTTTATTATTTTTTATTAATTGGAGATAATTGACATATTTAGGTGTGTAAGTTATTTTTAAAGAAGAAAATATTGTGAGACTATGATGCCTTATAGAACAATTATTATGTCAACTTGGCGATATTGTTTGATCGCCAGCAAGTTTGAAAGGAGCCAAAATGACAATATGACAGATGTACACATCTTGCTGAGAAGATAAATTCTTAATAATAGTTATGTCGAAATCAATAATCTTCAGCTGCTATGGAGAATAAGATCTCGGATGTCGACCTCATCACTTCAGCGTGGTTCAAAATGTCAAAGCTGTTGGTTGCTTTCAGCTGACAGAAATAGACAACTTGAGACTTATCTAATTAATTTTCTTAGAGTTACTTAAACATTTAAGGGCGCTCCGTGGCTGAGTGGTCTAAAGCATCACCGCTAATCGCTTGAGAGCGTAGGAGTGTGGGTTCGATTCCCACCATGGCCCTGGGTGTTTTCTTCGTTATTCTTCTGTGGTTGTACATCTGTCATTGTGCTATCTGTCCTATTATCGACGAAGACTTACAAGCGGATCTCAAGAATCAAGCATACAAGTCTGAATAAATGTAATGTAATAAAATAAATAAATAAATTAAACATTTAAATAACTTTCCTTTAAGTACTTATAAATGCGAAAATTATTAATTTAATTTTGCTTGAATTCTTAGAGTTTCTAAATAATTATGAGGGTGAAAATGCATCATAAAAATCTAACTAAATATGCAGCTGTAGATTTATTCAAAATAAAAATAGTGTTTTTTAAAGTAATTTTTATCCAAGTAAAAATATTTATTGTACTTATAAGATGCATATTCCTTTTAAAATTTTGTGCAACATTTTACAGCTTTTTTTATGAATTTCATATTATATAATTGTAATGATGGTTTTTTCTTTCTTTTATTTTCAAGTTCTGCGATGAGATTACAGAAGATTTAACTGAATTTTAAAAAATGAAATTGGAAAAATATATTAAAAAAAAGTGTTGTAGCTTTTTGGATGATTAGATTACGTAAGGACCTCGACCCGACCGAAGATCGGCGCTTTGACAAAGATAATGCACTTTTAATTAAACGTTTCTAGTGCTCTCTGGTATAATATATTGGTAGGATACAATGATTTAGGCATTGTTATCATTTATTGATTTTTGCTCAACATTAAGATGAGGTTGATTGTTGAAAATGGCATCCAATCATTTGTCAAATGATTAAATAGTTTATAATGATAAGAATAAACTTTCTTATGATAATTACTTATTTCTGCATGCAAAGCGGTTAACACTGCCGAGTGGTTTTTAACTGCTGTCAAGTGAGGAGGTTAACACTTGAGCTGGAAGCCTCCCTTCTACATCATGACATAGCAGCCAAAGAACACTTAAACTTAAGGAACATTTAGCACTTATAACTTCTCTAAATACCACAGTCTTTTGTTTGGTCTGATGACGGTCAAAGTACCTTCCGAAAGTGGAAAAATCGATTTGTTAAATCACGGCCTTACAGCTAGCAAAAATATGAAGATTTTTAAGACTTAGTGTCCAAAGTCATTTTTTGCGGAATGCATTTGTATTTTTAGTACATAAAATTTATTCTTTTTTTGGTGGGAGGTTATTGAATTCTGATGCTTGAAGAATGTTTTGTGTTTGTAGGTATTTATCATATATGAATTTCTACTAAAAATTATAAAAATGTCGTTTTATGCATATTAACTGCATGTAGCAACAAAAATTGAATCATATGAATGGCTAAAAATTTTGGAGGTCAAATCTTTTAAGTGATTAATTTGAAAAATCTACTTGAGTAATCGAAATTTTCAAAATCGCTTATATACATCTAGATTATTGCAGCAAATGTTAAATTTAATGAATGCATTGTATTTGTCTATTACATATTTGTTCATTAAAAAGACTTGCTTTAAAAATCAGTTTTTGCATTTTTTTCCTTATTTTTAAGTAATATACTTATTGTGTAAAATATTATTTTCAAAATAATAATAAGCAATTTGATATCTATTTAATACATATTGTTAAAAATACTGCCTGTCATTTTAACTGTTCCGAACCATTAAACAATATCTGATAATCCTTGATATCAAGCATTTTAATTTTTCATATTTTATCAACCTCTTCTTAATATACAATATTTCTAATGTGACGCAACAACTTGTAGCATTCTCTTCTTTTTTAAAAAAATACCATCAGTAAATTTGACCAACAATTAGAGCTCTTAGGTTAATTGATGAAGTATAATTTGATTATAATTAGGTTAATACTATTTATTTTTTAATTTGATTATAATCAGCCACTCACACAGTGATGGAATAATATTTTTACAAATTCAAAGCAAATAGTATGATACTGAATCCAAAAGAGGATTTTTTTATATAGATTGATATCATTTATCTATATAAAAGCATTACTATATAGATTTTGAAAAGATCACATAGGTTTTATATAGATTTTAAAAATGATTGTTTTTATACATAATTTTATATAGATTTTATAAGTAAAAATCTTAACATTGCTGGGTAGAATTGCAATAGAAGCAAAGAATACTCTGTAACATAACATCCTTTTTCAGATCGAAACATTAGAAAATTCAAAAGTACCCGTATTAACTCAATTTTATAAGTTTAAATTTTCTTACCATATAGAAAGATATTAAGTAATATACAATAAATTTAAAAGATGTGAAGGAAGTAATTTTTACTTTAAAATGAATTACATTATGGTAAATATAATTTTCTAGAGAATAAATTGTTTCAACAAAGAAGACAATGTTAATTTTATCGATAAGTGAAAATAATTTAAATTTGATCCTGATAAAAAAATAGTATTTAAATTGCAAAATTAATTATTTGGTGATGAATACTAATACCAAAGGGGTAAATATATCCATATGCAATAGGAACTTTGTTCAAGTGGTATTCAAAGTTGTCAAAATAGTCATTTTATGATAAATTATATTCTGCAAAAGATAATTAGTTGAATAGATTGGACAAGAAGACTCGCATAAATAATAAGATGGCAGTTTTCTTATGCAAGTAGAGGACATGATTTAAACAGGAATAACATCATTAAAGTTTTTAAAGTTGTTAGGAGGTAAATTCTATACTTAAATAGTAATTCTTTCATCACTTTAATAATATTTATTCATTAATGAGAAGATAAGCTACCTACCTAAGTACAAAATGTGATTTAAATCTGATTACAATAAGCTAAATATGTTAATATTTTTAAGGAAATTGTTGGATAATAAATACTACTTTCTAGAGGATAAGTCACGAATGAATAAAACGAAAGCAGCCTCTTCGCTTAAGTAGGTAATGTGACTATAGCCTTACTACCATAAACAATCTGAATTCGAGTTGTTATAAAAGTGCTTTGGTGGTAAGTTTTATTCTTAGAAGATAAATTGGCTCATTAGTAACAAAAGTTTTTACTCAAAGAATTGGCGTAACTTGAATCTAATCAGGATAGACAATGTTTTCAATTTGCAGAGTTATATGGAGATAAATGTTATTCTTTCTGGATAAACACAGTCTCAAATAAAAAGAAGGCAAACTTTTTGTTTAAATAGGAGACGTGATTTAAATCTGATGACGACAAACAATGAGCATTTGAAATTTCTAATTGTTACAAAAATTGTTTGAGTGTAGTTTTGTGTCGCATAGCAGAACATGTTAGTAATAAGGGAGCATCTTGTTTGTTTAGGTGGGTGCAGTGACTTTTTCCTAACCACTACAAAAAATATGATTACTCTGTCTCATTATTTACTAAATAGCTGAAAAAAGGGCATATTTCTTATACGATGATGTTAGCATAAGAATCTATAATGGATTGTTCTTGATGGACGATTCTATTTCAAAATTTTCTATTGGGAAAAAATCAAAAGTTATGAAATTAAATAATTTTGTTTTGTATGTGTAATAGCATTACGTTTTAGATTGCCAGTTTCAGATGAACGAAGGTATTAAAATTATGCAAGAAAATTTAATGCAGGGATGAAGAGAAAAAGTAAATAACAACAAATAACAGTAAATAATTGTTAGAAATAACATCTTAGAATACAAATACTATAAAATTATATGCTATTACACCAAAGCATTGACCTGATTGTGAAAAAAATATTCCTTGAATGAATCAATGAAATCTACTATTGTTACAAACATAGAAAAATACCATTATATTAAAGATAGTTTTTCCTTGTTCTTAAATATCCTATTTTTCAAGTAACTAAATATAAGCATTTCCTCAGTTATTTAGGTAAGTAATGAGGCTGATCAAAGTAGACTCAGTCTTTTATTCCTTTAGTGGGTCGTTAAAATGAGTACCAAGCATGCTTGGAGAACTAAGTACTGGCTTTCACGTTAAGTTAACATCATAACCGGAGCATATGCTTCGCACCCCAGGGCCCTCGGTCAAGAAAACAAAAATGGGCACTGTAATCCTTGACCCACATATGGGCTGTCATGCCACTGGTTTAGTTAGATATAAGAATTGAAAGTAATTCTCTATGTTTAAAAGCCCAGGTGCTTTCCTTAGAAGAAGCGTACCTCAAATAGCTAGAAGGTAAAGCAGATTCTATTACAATCCAGACGAAAATCATTTTGTTGAAAAGCACCAGCACTTGTTAGCTAATCACGTTAAAGTACTTAATGCGGAAATTTCAATGAAACATTTTATAAGAAACTTATTATAAAGTATAGAACTTTGTACTGGGAGAAACCAAGCTCAAACGTAACTCATCCCTTTATCAAGATTTAAAATTAACTACATTGATGTCGTTGTTAGGTAATACAGTTAAAATATAAATCAATAAGAGTACACAAATCTTTATTTTTATTTTTTAAGTATATAATTTCTTACAATAATTGAATATAAATCATATGGTGCTTAGTGGTAGTACCATACTTTTCAACTGTGAAAGTTCTCAGGTTGAATACAGCATTTGTTGAATGATTATGGACATATTATGTCTGCTTTCTTAACGAACATCTATCAAGGTGAGTGATAAAGAGCTATTAAGATTTAATTCTTTATAGAACCTGCATACTGATACTATTAAAGAAACAATCCGCAAGTATGGAATATAAATGGTGTATGTTTAAAAGAATTTTACGCGAACATTCAAATGTTCAATTGTCCTCTAATGATTTTCTCATATTTGTAACATAGAAAAATGTTTTTCTGAATAGTTTGTATAGTTACACCATTAAAAAAACATCTCAAGCTTTATTCTCCTCGATTTATCAATTTTTAGATAATCTTTAATTAATAACCACCATTTTTTATTAGATGTTCCATAAATGATATGGATATTTGATTTTACTCTTTTGTCTGATCTTTATATTATTACCTTACTTAAAATATTGGGAAATATATGACAGTTTTAAATGATGCCACATATCATAATGTTTTTATCAGCGGTATATTATCTCCAAGTTAACAACTAAATTATTAGTACTCTGGCCTTCGGTAAAGTAGCTTTTGTTGTGTGACTCCTGTGCATGGATATTAGTTTTCGAAGTATATACAAATGAATCTGAACCATCTAATTCTGGAATATGGGAAAATAGATTCTGTGATTGGAAATTCAATTTAAATTATAAACCCGTAGTTTAAATTGGACACCGTACAAAATGTAATTTTTAGATGATAAAAAAAGACGAAAACATGGCCAATTTGGATTATACGGGCAGTTAAATTATAGTTAAGATAACAAAATAAAAGTCAAAATAATGAGAAATTCGACAGATATATTTGAGGAATAATCGTCATTTCACTTCCGTTTTTATTGACATAATTTAATTTGCTAAAAGTAAAGCTTTTCCATTAGAATGGTAATTGCAATTTCTCCGTTTCCAGTTTAGTTAGGGTTATCTATTCTTTCCACTCTTTTGTCAGCAGCAAAACAGTATTATTTCTTAAAATCTCGGTCAAATTTTCAGACAATCTTGTCTCATTGTTCTTCAAAAGCGTTTTGAATTCCTATCTTTAAATACTGTAAATTATTATATACTTTCAAATATTTTTAGATAACTTTTTGTCAGCTTACTATATTGTAGCTGTAAACATAAAAAGGTGAATTGTAATTAAGGTTTGTAAAATAATTCATTTTTTCAAAATGTGTGTGAATTAATTTCAGTGCTTTTAAGTACATTTTGGAAGCATGTTAATAATGTTTACTTTCCAGGTTTACTGTAGAATTCTTTCCTTTTCCGAGAACTGTTTCTGAAGATTATTTGATGGAGCGTGTGAAAGGAGTAGAAGCTATTTTTTGCTCATCAATGGACAGAATTAGTGAAAAAATTATATCTGCTGCCGGTAAGAAATATTAAAGCCAGTCCATTGAGGTCAATATAGGAAATACTTTCAAGTTTCATTGACATACATCAATCACGAACAATATATAGACGATTATTAGACTCCAAATCACATAACAGTGGATTTGCCTTTAATATCAATTTATCTCAATATAACCAAAGAATGTAATTTTGATACTACTCACATTTGTGAAACCCAAGAATATGATTTTACAAATTTTACAGACTAAAAATACACACACATATATATATATATATATATATATATATATATATATATATATATATATATATATATATATATATAAGTCATCTAATCGTACTTGCTATAAAGTAAACACGGCTCGTCTTTAAAATTACTCTTGTTAAAAGATTCAACATAACACAAGAACAGTTATGAGATGTACAAAAGGACAGTACGTAACAATTAACATTAAATTGAGGAACGTGATATTTTAGCAACTATACTTCATGGTAGCTGAAGCTCAATTACCTATTTTTTGATATATAGTTATTACTAATAATTGTTGTTATTCTAAGTCCCATCAAAGAATTTAATTATGTTACTCTTGTAATTTAATTAAGGTCAACTTTTGCATTTTGTTCATGCTCATTTGCAGGTTTAAATAATATATTAATTGAATTCATTAACATAAATTTAAAAAAATTGACTGAAAAATAGATTTACAGATATATTTTATACTGTACATTCTTCAAATTTAAGTAGATGAAAAGAAAGCTAACGTTTACTCTTAGAAAAAACATTTGAAATATACTGGTCACAAACTAATGATAATAATTTAAACTTAATGTGATTACACAAATTATCTTAAATTTTATTATTTAATGTATCATTTCATGAAATAAATTTCATTCATGAGTGATAAAAAATTACTAATTTTTTAATTACAATAATTTATATCAATAATTGATTGAACGAATGTTTTCGTTTGTGAGATTTGAGGAATGTTGTATTCTAAATTACTTTATTTTCTGTGCATGAAAAACTAATAAATGTTCTTGGTGTAACTTTAAACGTGGTTTTGTCGCTGATAGAAAAGAGAAATTGCTGCTATACATTTCTAGCTAACTTTTTCTATGTAATGAAGTTGCATCACTCAGCCAGCCAGTCTGAGGCACGTTCGGATGACCATTTCATTATATATGTTACACACATTCCTTTATACAATCCACCAAGGAAAGGGTATTAAACCTTTACCTTAAGATATTTTTAAACGAGCAAATAGGTCATATCAGCAAGAAAATCTTTGGTTGGGATAGGTATCAAACCCATTACTTTACGAATATTCGAGGCACATTGTTCGACACTAGACTATGGCTTTATACAAAATGAAATCTTTGCAAGAAAACAGGTTAATCTTAGGCTTCCAGTTGTGTATTTCTACTTACCGAAGATACAGTCGGCTGGTTGGCAGTATTTCTATTACTAAGCGTTTACAATTTTGACTCATGGCCAAATGGTCTAATTACACAATTTAATGAACTATTAACTAAAAAGCACCTGGCAACTTTACATCATGGAAAGTTGATATATACTCATATAATAATAACAGTATTACAACCATATCAATCCATGCTGTTTTTTTCTTAATGAGGGTTACAGTTGATCATTGATAATTTATGAAGTTTTATTGTCACAAGAAATATCAAGCCATCTTTTTTATTAACGCATTTATATCTATCAATCAAATTGCATACATACGTGTGTGTTTTTGTGTGTATACATTCTATAACCATAATGATATACCAAAGTATATCATTTGTGACTGAAAACGTGTTGTTGTAGTAGAGGTTTTCTGTAATTATAGATGAGTTTCGCGGGAAAAAATGCTCATATAAGCTACTTTAAGAGTAGATATGGCACGAAGGCACATGATGAATCTTGATACTGATCATGAATTAATCACAGGCAACTTCTATGAGTATTTATGCCAAATGGACATTTGACTGAATGACCAGAAGCCGAAGCGGCTAAGTTATCTATCACTAACGATGTATAGTTATAAAAACTGACCCGTTTCAGAAAATAAAATGATCGACAATCTTCGGCTCACTTGATGACTGGGTACAATGCAAGTTCAAGTAGAAGTGCTCTTAATCATACGATTTAGTTCATCTGTGAAGATCTGTCACTGATTTCATATTATCTAGGTTAGACTCCTAACTCCTGTGATATTTGATTTTCCAGTGATACACTGTTCTACATTGCAAATGTAATTCCAAGGAGGAAGTGCCATAAATTGACGAAGCTCAGCAAACAGCGAGAGACAACAAAAAGCAAAAAGTGATCTATATTTCGAAATGATATACATAATACACAGCAAAGAACTGTGTCGGGTCAATAGATTATAGAATCACAGTGGATGGTGATACACAAGGCACTGAATCAATGAGAGTATGAATGCGTCTTGAGGAATGATTCTCTTTCCTATCAACCATTTACCAAAGTGCATCTTCTGAAAGAGGCAGTGGCAAAGTCTGCAAATGGTGTCCAATCATATCCAAATATGTTTGATTGGCAAGAGATCTGGAGAGCAAGGTGGCTAGGAAAGCAGCTACAATTTGGTGAGCATGTTGATTGATGGGAGAAATGTGCGGTTGGGCGTTATCCTGCTGGTAAAGGGCATTAGACACAGCTTGAAGGTAGGTGAAGGTCTCCAGTAAATCATCCACCAAAGGCTGGGCTGTCATAGTGCCGTGAATACGAGCTAGAGGGGATGAAATCGTACGCAATGGTGCCCCAAATCATGATGTCTAGTTGTTGTACGGTGGTGTGTTCCACGATTGCCGCAGGATTGTACCTGCTTCCACGTCGACGATACACTTGTACGCGGCGACTAACATGGAAGAAACAGAAGCGTGACTCATCTGAAAAGATGATCCTGTGGCACTCCGTCGTCCACATCACTCTAATCCGGTACCATTCCAGACACTGGCGTCTATGTTTTAGGTTCAATGGTAGTCATTTTAACAGACGCAATGAGCTCTGGCCACTAGCAACCAATCGACGGCAACTGTTGTGCTTGATATGGAGCATGTAGGGTGTCTTGCACATGCTGCAAAATTTCGTGTCCTTCACCGAATGCGTCAATCCACGCGTGCTAGCGTTATTCTGGCTGCCCCTCCCCAGCAAACGTTCCACAATTTCTTGCTTCAACCATTTTAATCACAGCCGGTGAATTGTGGACGCGTCCAGGTGTTTGTCAGCTGGGATTTGTGATAAGGACAAACCTGCCCTTGTCAGTCCGATCACCATGTCCCCTGTAAACTAATCTGTCTGCTGGAATTGACTCCGTTGACGATGGTCTGGCATTATCTGCAATTACAGGCGTTCTTTGCAACAAGAACAAACTTTCAACGGTTTTTTAGTGGTAAAATTAAAGGCGCGAATATTGCCCATTATGCCTGTTCCTCACCTTATACTTCATCCTACATGCACTGGAGAGCTGCTCATTTCACATCCTTCGCAGAAATCAGTAAGGTACGTTTACCCTGAAATTCGCATACTTTTCTGGCCCTTTTCCATTTTGGTGCTGCATTTTCAATGATCATTGTATATGAATATCCAGCACAGCAATGTCTTTTACACATCTATCATTCGTCTAATTAGCATAATTATTCACAGTGATTTTTAGCTAATAATTTTCAGTTTTGGAGATTATGTCAGGAATTTTTAAATCATCACAATCTGTTCACAATTAAGATTTGTTAGGTCAGTAGTTTCCTCATTATGGACATTAGTGTTGCAAGGATGGGAAAAAACCCGGTTTTTTCCGGGAATAAACCGGGTTTTTTCCCATGGAAATTTTGAAAATTCCCGGGAATATTCAAAATTCCCAAACTTTTAAAATAGGTGAAAATTTTGAATTTTCTTAAAAATCTATAAGTTTATAACTATTAAAACCACATAATATATTTAAAAAGATATATTTTAATGATTTCTTTTATTTATTGCAATAGAAGTTTCTGAAAACATTTTGAAAAGGATGACAGCCATTTGTTAAGATTGGAGAAATTTCTAGTCGTGTTCATAGCAATTTTTATTCGTAATGTTTATTATTTGAATGTGTATTTTTTAAATTTTTGGACAGAGAATTCGCTTAGATAATTCGCTTTTGAAAAGAATTTCAGCCTTTTTATGAAAAGCAAGATGGATTGAATTAAACAATAATTTGAATTTATAACAAGATTACGTGAGTGCAAAATGTTAAAAAAGCAAAAACATTTTTTTTAAAGAATTCATTCGCTTGACTTTCATAAATTCTTTTCAAATCATAAAATTATTTCCATTTCTAGTTCTAAAGTCTGAAAAAATGGAAATATTTTCAATGACACAGATTATCAATAATTTTCTAACTCACCCCCATTTTCTACCTAATCATTTAGAAATGATGAACAATAGTTTAAAAAGATTTTGATTCTACCTTACTGTTTAAAAATCACTTTTAATGTTGTAAAAAATTGTTTTGAAAAACTCAATGAATTACTCAACTGTAGATATATTGTAATTGTATAAATTAATGTATCAGATCCTTGCAAAAGAAATAAAAATGGTTTTATTTAAAATCTGCATTATATATTGTACTTAAAAAAGTGTCAATTAATCTTAAAATATGAAAGAAATTTTTTTTAAAAATATTTCATATATAATAAAAGAAAAAGTATTCATGATTACATTTGTGGACAAAATTTTTTTATAAATTCATTATTTTTGTGTCTTAAATAGATTTTGCTAATTAAGTAGCTACAAATGTGACTTTTTAGTAAATTGTTAATAATTTAAATATTGAGTTTTTCAATTTAAATAGTTATAAGTTACTATTAAGAAACTGCAAATAATGCTAGAATATATTGATGATAATTTCCTTCTGCAAATAAAGATATCTATAATTGGAATGGAATAAAATTTGCTGTTTTAATGCAACTCAAAATTACACGCAAATTGTAATAATACTTTGACGCTTGCTTATTTCATAGGATTTTTGTCACATTAATTCCTATAAGATATGATTTAAATGATGACTCGCTGGAAGATCTTTTTTTTTTTTGTTCACAACTTACATGTCGCCTCACCACATACTTTCATTTACATATTGGTTAAATTTGTACAACATTTAAAAAATATTCAGTTAAGAAGTAGTACATGAAACAGTATCTTTTTCTATCATTGGTAAATTAAAATTTTGTCAATTAGAAGTCAAAACAAAAGTGAAAGCAATTTGCTTGACATTATTTATTTTTAAATCATCAATTTTCAGTTTATTACAAAGACTGAAAAATGAAGTACTACCTTACTTTTATCAAATAATTTGTTTTTAAGAAATTTAATACATTAAAATTAAAGTGAAATCATTTTTTTTTTAAATAAAGCCATTTCGAAAGAATAAGAAACAAATCTATCATATAAAGAATGATCGCAAAAAATAATAAATCTTATACAACTTAAAAGAACTGAAAATGGAATAATAGAAATGAAGAAAAGAATCTTTATTTGTTACAGTGAAACAATATTATTTTTGGTCAAATAACTTTCAGTTTATTTTCATAGTTTCATTAAATATATATTTGTGAGAAACATAGGCTTCCCAACAATCGTAGCGACATATTTCGCCATACATACACCGATATAAAAATATCCCCTAGGGTCAAAATTTTTCAATACTATATTTTTTACAATTTTAATGTTCATATTTTATGCTTTTATGAATGCTTAATGTAGAAATAAAAATTCCACTTTGTTTAAAAACCATTTACAGATACCAAATTTTACTTCACTTTACTTCATATATATGCGAAAAAAAGAACCTCTAAAACGAAATATGATTGGCTGAGTTTATTCCCTCAAAATTCCCAATATTCCCCAAAATTCCCGGTTTTTTCCCAAAATTCCCGAGTAAATTCCCAAGCTTCAAAATTCCCGGGAATTTTACATCTCTAATGGACATACATGTAATCAATGATTCATATTTTCCGTGACAAGTTGTACTTATTCATACTAGATCACATGTTTTCCATATTTTCTAAATGAGCAATGTCAAATGGTGACAGTGATTACTATGGTTTGGATCATAAGTAAATGTATCTATATAAATAAATTTAAATTATAGTCTTAAATAATTTCCACTTGCAGGAACACGGTTGAAAATTATTTCAACCATGTCTCTAGGGTACGAGCACATTGACTTGGAAGCATGCAAGAAAAGGTATTTTATGATTTTGTAATATTTTAATATTCTTAATCTCAAAGATAATTTTAAATATAAGATCACCTTAGGATATATTTTAAAAGATACTTTATGTAAATCTTTAATGAAATCAATAGGTAAACTTATGCAAATTACATTTTTTTCGTTTCTCCTTCAGTATAATTTCACTACAGTAGAACTCCAATTATCAGAATCAATTGGGATTGAACCCCATTCGAATAACTGAATTTTTTTGAAAAAAGGGTCTATTTAAATTAATTACTGTACATTTAAAATGAGAGACAAATACTACATATTTTTAAAGAAAAAGAACTTATAATCAATCAAATGCAAATGCAATGCTTCTACATGTTAAGGTACTTACAAGTGCTGTACAGTAATACAGTAAGTATGTACAGTGCTGTAAATAAAAGTCATTGCTTGCTGAACATCTCGGTCAAAGTAAGCAGTTTCACTAGCATTCCTTCGTTTTCGAGCAGTCAAGTCATGTATCCGCTTGCCAGTGAGAATGTGCATGCTGTCACAATCGGGCTGATGCTCTATCCACTTCAAAGCTGTTTCACAGCCGGCAAATGGTTCAGTGGCTGATAGTTCCATGTCTGCTTCAACTTGGACATTAAGGTAATCTTAATCGACACTTTAAACAAATTTAACAACATTTTCACCTTGAAATCTAGAATTTCTTTTATAGTCCATTCTATCTTCAGATTTAACTTCTGAACATCCAATAATTTTCAAAAGAATGTTTCTGTATTCCTCAAGTGACACCTATCTCTCTCACTCCCACACACTCACTTTCTAATTCTCATCTTCTCCCTTCTGTTACCTTTTTTTTACCTTAAACTGTTTCATTTCCCTCGTTTTTTCTTCTCATCTTCTGTCTAATTAATTTTTTTGAAATTCTGAAAGTGATTCGAATAATCAGTGATCTGGGTAAACAGAGTTCGGAAAATTGGGGGGAGTTTTAATGCAGTAAAGTATTATTCTCAATATATAAATTAATAACAATATCTATTTAAAAGGTAGAGTTTGACCAAATTCATCGTGTTGAAAAAGATGACACTGTCGTATTTGGAAGATAACGGACTTGATGCTAAGCCCATTCAAAGATTGCCATGCTGATTGCATTATGTAGGATCTAATAGACTTTAAGATCAGATGTTGACCTCGTCCTTTGATTATGACTCAGAATTAAACGACTTATATTGTGCTCGAGTATTTTGAAACGGTTTTGGTTGATAGAAGCAAAAGTATTTGTAATCTAACTGAATTTTGAGAAGTAAGGCTTCACCAGCTTAACTTTTCTCATTATCTCGAATAATCACGTTTACAGTATTAATCTTGATAAAATAATTAAATTTGATTTCTTTATAGTTTATAAAAAATTATATACTTCTGATAAAAATATGAAGAATTCAAAATAGTTTTCAAATACATTATTTATTACATTTAGCTTCGTGGATATCATATTTAATTTTTGTTTGCTGTTATACGAACAGTACTTAGCAAAAATACATAACTATAATATTATGATTCTGTTTTTCTGTTTATTTTTTAACAGTGGTTTTTATTTCTCATTTAATTGTCCTTTGAAATCACATTTTTGTCAACAAAACTGGATGGTTTAATTTAACAAAAAAAAAAAAAACTTTGCTACAAATTTTTAGTATTCTTATCTTATTAAGAAGAAAATACTGAAATTGTCTGACATTCCAATTATCAACATCTGATA
Organism: Latrodectus hesperus; assembly: GCA_037975125.1. Lineage (NCBI taxonomy): Eukaryota > Metazoa > Arthropoda > Arachnida > Araneae > Theridiidae > Latrodectus > Latrodectus hesperus. Next base: position 91,052,031 of record CM075850.1, read on the forward strand.
TCATGATCTTTCATTTTATATTGATAACTAAGCAATGATTCAGTCTCACAGCTTTTTAGCAGTAAGATTTGCTTTTTGCAATAAGACTGCAGTAAGCTGTTGATGTTAAAATAGATACCTAATAATCAAAATAGTTATAGCAACACAGCTAATGAAGAAAGTTTAAACTCATTTGAATTGGCCGCTGTAGTTAGTTCTGCGAATAAAAACCTTATATTTTGAAAAAATTCAGCTTAAAAATAATAAAAAAAGTTATAATTACGGGAGAATGGGAAATTTTTGGTGGTTTAGGCTATTTTTAGCATAAACCAGTGCTGTAAGATGATCTTCCACAATCAGGCCCAGAGTGCTGGAGAATCGAATATCATTAACTCATCATCAATCGTGGATTTTCGAGATATGCAACAGTTCTTTTATGAATTTGGTTTCTTTCTTTAGTTTTGATGCTGGGTTTAGTTTTAGTTGTCACTCTACACTCCCTTTTTGTCCACGAGGATTAAATATGTAGGGGAAATAAAGTTTAATATAGTTCAGAATCATGTCAAACATCTCCATTCGGGATTGAAAATGATCTCGCAAACTGTTAAAGTGAAGATTCCATTAGTTGCTAGCTCGACTTCTAAGGGGAAAAAAGATAATATTTTATTGTTATGATTAATTGAAACATTTTTTGCAATTTAAGACACCCGTAATGTATTTTTGATTAAGTCTGCGTCTTGCATTATGTCTTTATTATGATTTCGTTGTGTTTACATTTGATCTGATCTGCTTGAACTAACAGTTCAGCATCACTTTTCCAAACATATGATTTTACTATCTATTTTTCAGTTAAGATGAGGTACACAGAGTTCACTGTACTTTAATGGGGTATGGCCACACTTTCTTTAAAATGTAAAAAGTCTTAAGATCAATCTCAGGATATTTTTCCATAATGGCAGAGAGTTGTTTCTTTTTCTTCCTTTTATCACGTCGAGCGTTTTAAAATTTCCAATTTTCCTCCGTTGCGACACTGAGATAGGACCTATTAATAGTCCTTTTGGAAGGTAAATACTCATCGAATATTTAAAGAAACTTTACTATTGCTTCAAAATAATAGGTATCTACTATGGGATACAACAGCATCACATAGTAAATAACCTAATATATAGATAATCAAATATATATATTATGGAATAACGGATAACTTCTAAATAATAAATGTCTGTAGCGTGTTATTTATATAACTGAATTATTTTTTGAATATTTTTTCTTGGTGAGTAATAAAAACTTCCTTTATGATATCTGGAAACAAATACATTTTAAATTGTCTCAAAGAATGATTAAACCATATTAAACTAACAATTATTGATTTTATTGTAGAAATATGTTTTGAATCTCAAAAACTAAAATCTCACTCCTTTCAAGAATAATAAGAACTTACTTTTTACTAGGAACATACCCGTCACCAACGTGGCCAATTCAGTGTACGTATCCATAGTAGCAGAATTCACTGTAGGTTTGTTATTAACGGTTGCGAGGAAACTTGCCGAGTGCGACTCTGCAGTTCGAAGGTAATTGGGAGAACTCTTACTTTTTGTTTTAATACTAATCAATCTTTTGTGATGTTACTTTTGTAACTTTAAATATTGTCAATATTTTAAAATATAGCTATATTTTATTGCTATGTAGCCACAATGGGCATGATTTTGATGTATAAGAAAATGAACCTATATTTCAATTATCTAGTTCGATAAATTATTTTCTAACTGTTCAGGTCATTATAGGTACAAGTATAGCATATACATTTACGAATATCATCTAGAAAATAGAATTTTTTTACTGTAAAAAACTGAGGGAAAATATAATTTATTGAATAAAACCAATTTTTTATATACCTGAAGCTTCTTATACTTCTATTTTCTTTTCCTTCACATTAGAATTCACAAATTGTGTGTTTTTTTTTTAAAGATCAGATAGTCATTGCATTTTATGTTAAAAATCACTGCTATAAAGTAAATTCCTTAGAAAAACTTTATAAGTGATTTTTTTGGCACATTTTAAGAGAATGATAGATCCATACTATTACAACGAAAAATATAAAGCTGGCAATACTGTCAAGAGGAGAGAATTGGACTTCTTCAACCTGATATTCTTATTGCCACTCAAGAATTACGTGATCATTTTGGAAAGGAGATTTCTGAAAATTTGGATCTTAATCTTAACCATTTTGTTTTTTGCTGTAATCAAGCTGAAGGAATTTCCTGGCGATAAACATTTTGGAAGTGATAAAAAATGGGCGAATGCAATCACTATTTGGTTTATGGAAATGGTGGCGGAAGATTGTGACATGGAAATTCTGAAGCTTTTGTAACATATTTCTCACTTATTTAATGTTTATAGTTATTATAAATTGATAGCTTATAATAACTATACCGTGAAATGTAAGGGATCATATATGTAACAGATTTGTATTTAGATATTCCTCTTTTAATTTTTATAACAAAATATTCTTTTTTCCTAACAATCATCGTATTATTAAAAATTTCAAGTCAATACTCTTCTTGACGCTGATATTTTTCCATTTATTTTACAGTTTTCGTAAAATAAAGTTGGGTATAGTAAAAAATTAAATTTGCTCTTTAGCTATTTAGCTCCTATTTACATCGATTTTTTTATCAATGTTTATACACAGAAAAAGTTGAAATTTACAATATTAATTTTGAAAAGCATTAAAAAATACATTCAAATTTTGAAGCTAATAGATTGAAATTAAAATTACATAAATCATTGAATATATAGGTCAGTGTGCATTTCTTTTATTATAGAATTATTTAATGAAAAAATATCTTTCTCTTTTATATTTTAAGGATTATATTGTTACAAATTAATTTGATTAAAAATTAATAATTGTGATTCAGAAACTGTTAAAAAGAATACAACCTTTGACATTTACCTTTTTCGGAATGATTTCCATTTCGTTTGCCTGGCTTCTTATCGAATTTTTCTTGAAAATTTGAATTAAATCAGAGCATTTTGCTGATTATTATTAATTAAAGTAATAATCAGAGTCTTATTGCGTACATGATGCGCGCACCGTTTACCTGTAACTGAGAATAGAAGCATGAACAATTATTTCATTGAAAATTAATTCATTCGCACAAAATAAGCTTTAAGATAGCGTGGCAGGTTGCTAAATATCATTTCAAAGATAGTATGCCGCAGGGAAAGAGAAACCGGAAAAACTACCAAGTACCCATTTCGACAAATGTGCGTGACGTTGTGGTGCGTGTTCAATTTCGTAGTCAATATTAATCACGTGTCAATTTCACTGACGGATGGTAATGAGTTTGAATCTCTACTTAATCTTAATTCTGTTGTGTTCACTAGAGGCGAATGGAGTACGTTCAATAAGTCGCGGTCGCAACTTCCACCAAGTGAAATAAAAATGGCAAAATTTGGTCTTTTGGAGGATATTTGCCTTGTCTTTCCTGTTTTTAAATTATAAAGATTCCCACCCATCTAACTGGCAGAACTCAATTCTAGACTAGGTACACGAAAGTTTGCCAATGAAAACAGATGTGCATGAAGAAAGTAAAAATACTACCCCCATTTCCTATTATTTAAAAGCATCGGGTTAAACACAAGAAATAAAGTTTGAAGATAAAGTTTAAAAAACAGGTAACTTATATCCATAAAAATGTCACTATCGCATAAGAATAATGATATGCTCAATGGCTGATTCAACTGAGGATTGTTATATAAGAGACCATATGCAGATTATGAATCCGTAAGTTTCAATGGCTTTTTAAGTACTAATTGAGACAAAGCACTCAAAGTCAAGTATAAACAAAATAGCATTGTGCTTGGTTGAATCACAAGCGTCTCCATTTCGACAAAGACACTTAAAGGGAAGCATAACATAATGTGAATCTTTTCAGCTATTATATTGAATTTTGTTGCTTTTAAGGAGTAAAAATTTCTACACAAGTTTATACAGTAATCTATATCAAGAACTATTTTTTTCTAACGGTGGGGGTTTTGGTGGCGAACCCTATGCCTCAATAAGGCCAGAAACTGCTACTCATATGTCGATACCCAGCAGCAACTTTTAACCAAGTCAGAGGTGAGTAGCGTTGCCGACCCCATACCACCACAAACCCTTTTATAAGGTGGGCCACATTCATACATCATCACAGAAGAAAAGACTGAGAAACACAGAGAGAACAGAGAAAGATAGTAACAGCCATGACCAAACCGGGATTCAAACCGGGACCCATAGTTCCGGAGTCAGGAACGCTAATCACTTAGCCATCGGTCGACGTATCATAAACTAGAAATCTCTTAAAAAATTTACTTTTATAAGTTTTATTTTATTAGTTTTATTTCAAGTCAATAAAATTTTACTCGATTATTATAAATCTTCACTTGAAATTAAATAAGTTAAGTTCTCCTTTATGAAGAAAAATATCAAAATTTTAAAGAAATTTGTTTTGTGAGAGAGAGAAAATCCTGTTCAAGGTACTGAAACTTAAAATCACTTAAAACAATTCCAATAATATCAAATGTCATGGATAATCTATGAAAATACCCCAGTGGCAGAAACATTACAAGAAATTTATAACTATCCATTCTATTGTCAAGACTTTTCCTGTAGTACTTAAGTTACTTATATGAAACACACTTTCTTGATGGTTAGAATATAGAAAATTACAAGCTTTAAAAAGAGAATGCTTGTTATAGAGATAGCCGCATATTGTATTCCATTTTGATTGTGATTGCTTTGTAACTTAAAAGCCAAACATTCCCGAGAAAGACTAATTTTTTTTTTGTCAGACATTGTTTGCAAATTCAATGAATCTTAGACCACGAAGTGTGCGCAAAAACACAAAACATCATGCATTATCACCAATCCAACAATAAAGTAACATTGATGTGACTTTTTTTTATTAAAGTTAACTGATTTAAAAGTAATTTTAAAATTTTATCATACAAGAAGAAATGAATTCCAATTTGATTTTCAGATGGCACTATGTATAGTGGGCGCCCAGTGTATCATCTTGTATCCTCAAAGAGGGTGGGTCTTCGTTATTTAAAAGTGGGAACCAAGCAGTAAACACCCAGACTTGGCCAGCCCCGAAGAGGTATCATTTCGTATGGAAGACATTGATATATTTAATGAGCCCTTGCTGCTATTAGCAAACACGAATGGTCTTCGTTTGGTTTGGGATTCCAAATCATTACCTTCCGATAATGAGAATAAACGCCCTAACCAACTAGGCCATCATGGCCTCCTTATATACTATTTTTACCTGATAGTTTATTAAACTCTTTTTTTTTACTTTTTAAACTGTTATAAAGATTGATTATTTTGTCAATGTATTGTTTTTTCCGTATTATATTTCATATAGAGGTGAGTGGACAGAGATTTATCGACAAGGGTGGCTGGTGGGAAGAGGTTTAACGAACTCCTGCGTAGGCATTGTCGGGATGGGGAGAATTGGTAAGTCTCTCGAATATATTTTTCAATAATATTAATTTAATTTCAATCTTTCGAAACTGGTGGGTGATCATTTTTTTCAAAGGTGCCATGGATTTTAAGTTTTTCCTCTGTAAAGTTCATAAATGGAAGCTTGCAAATCTGTGTTAAGCGAGTCTTGATTACCAATAATTGAACAATTTTTTAATTTGATTTTGTGGAATAGTATTTTACACAAAATGTGAAGCAAAATGTTATCGCTCTTTTTTAAAGAATCTGAAGCTCTAAGGAGTTATGAAAAAATTATAACTGAAAGGATGTGAAATGAAATTTTAGGGATAAATATTGAAATTATTGCTTTAAATGTAATCTTCTTATCCTCATGGCATATTCTGCATGCCATGTGGAAAGAATCTAAACAGACTTTGGGAAATGCTCCTTCATCCAGATAGAAAGTAGTAATTTTGTACAGCGACACACTTATTGAAACGTCCTAATAAACCAATAATTATTTTAGTTAATAACATAAAATTGTCTTTCTATATATGTATGCGGAATACAATAATATAATTTATATCGATGCTAAATTTGTAATCTCACTGGGTAATAGGAATCGATACAGATTCCAATGGCTCCAGGATTATATATTTTTGTGTAGACAGAATATAAAATGACAGCTCGACAATTACAGTTTTGCTTAAGGACTCACATAATATCCTGCATGAATCTAGATTCCACACTTTATTACGAGAACAGTTCTATCTTACACAATAAATAAAATGCTGAAATTCATGAACTGCCGTTTTGCATCGAAACACGCGTAATGTCATACTTTGCAAAGAACCCCATTTGAATTACACTCCTAGCCACCCAAACTGCATCACCAAGAAAGGCAAGAGATATCACAACAAAATTTATTTTGTAGATAACACGTTGAGCAAGTTTCAAATAAACAAATTTATAGGTTTTTGTGAAGAATTGTTCCTGCCAAAATCAGTTGCCAGAGTAGCCACCATTGTTGGAGATCACCACTGCTACACGCCTCGGTATTGATTCAAAGAGATTTTCGAGAGTTCTTGGTGTACAGCAGACGATGTAGCTTCCTCACTTTACCAATGTTAATCTGATGTGGCAACTGGGGATGTAATTTGGGTCAATCGTTGATCAACCATGGACCACATGCTTTCTATCGGCAAAAAATCCGTAAAGCAAGCCAGCCAGGGAATCAATTCAATCTGGCGACTGACGAAGAACCCTTGGACAATATGTGCCACGTGTGGTCACGCATTATTTTATTGAAATATGGCTGTGGGCAAGTCCTGAAGGTAAGGAAGGACAACTGGCTCCAACACTTCGAAGATGCAACTCTGGCTGTTTAAAGTACCGGCAATACGTACTAGAGGAGGGCGAAAGTGATATTCAATATCACCCCATACCATAATACCCGGTGCAGGACCAGTGTGGTGGTGTATAATGCAGCTGTTCAGCATCCTGTCTCCACGGTGTCTCGAAATTCGAATGTGACCATCGAATGTGACCAAAATTCGAATGTGACGTGGTGTTGCAGACAGAAGCGAGGCACATCAGTAAAGACAATTTAATTCCATTGCGCCGCCCACATTCTTTTCTCATTGTACCATTCGCGGCGAAGACGTCTGTGGTTCTGCGTCAAATGAAGACGAATCAATGGACGTCTTGCGAACAGATCACTCTTCTGTAAACGGTATTGAATGGTATGCACTGGATGATGGATCACAGACTGAATGTCCAGTGCTATGGTTCGTGATGTGGCTGAGCGATCCGTCACTGCCATGCGCACAATTTGCCTGTCATCACGTGAAGTGGTGCACTGAGATGGATGTGATTGAACACGTCGGTCCGTCGTAGCCTCCTGCATCCAACGATCACATATCCGCATTAGAGTTGTTTGGTTTCGTCCAACACCACAACCGATTTCCCTGAAGGTTAATCCAGAATCTCGGTTGGTCACTACCCTTCCCCTGTCGAACTCGGATACTTGTTCAAAAAATGATAGCTGTTTTTACAAGGCATAATTGATCATTTTGTTTTTGAAAAAATTTCAAGAAAAACACAATTGCTGAACTTGAAACTGTCAAACTCTTCAAGCCTTAAATAGCACTTTGAAGTGGCGCCTCAGAAGGGCATGATGTGCGTCTGCGCTGAAATTCTAATCATTTGCAATCTCACTTCTGCTAATGCATGTTATAAATTTCATGTTATTTGCAGGCTTCCTTTAGGTTGTTGCATTTAATGTTGCCTGCGGTGTAGATTTCCTGCTATATCCACAAACTAATCAGTAAATTATACTATCGTGCCCTTCACTGATAAATTTATTAAATGTAACTAGTTATGGAAAATGATACTTTCAGTCTAAAACTTAGAATAACGAATTGTTATTATCATCTTAAACAACAATGATAAAGTGTGTTTACAGTACTCTCTGCTTTAACGATAAATATTTTGATGCATATTTCATCGGTGTTAAAGCCACTACTGTCCTCCATCTTCTTCTACTGAAGTGACATCTTAGCATTTGCATGTCATTAAAAAGGGTTTTTTACATGTTTAATGAATGTAAAAGCTTCCCTCTGAATACGCACTGCTATTTCAAGGAATATTCTGAATATTTTTCTTACGTAGCTAATACTATTTTACTCGGCAGATATACCTGCGTAATAAAAATTATAACATAAATTTATGATGATAAATAATAGTCACGTTGGCGTTTCCATAAAAAAATATCACGTCAAAGGACAGATATTGCAGCAATGATCTTATTCCTAGTTTAAATTTTTTGTTACATTTAAAGTCAAGTTTTTTTATTTTTAGCACATGATGATTTGAAATTTATGATTAAAAAATCAGAATATGAATTAAAAATAAAACTTTTATTTTATTTAATTATTTGATTAAAAGCTAATTGTTCTGATTTTTTTCTGACATTTCTAAAAAGGCATTAAAATTTACATTTGGCACAAATTTTTAGCTTAAATATTTGATAGAATAATATGTCAGTACCCATAGAATTTCAGAGGCTTTGTTATATCTTCAGCTTCTGAAATAACCTACAGAATTTTTTCACAAGCAGACAAAAATTTTCTTATCTCGTTTATTTCACATGAAAAATTTCAAGTCATTTCGTTAAATCTGTTCTTAGTGCTGAAATTACTCTTAATGTAATTATATAATCAAAATATTTTCTGTACTACTTTATGAAATCGTATCTTTTAATAGCACTTGTTAGATTCTATTGATAAAAAAACTATATACACTTTTATTCTCATTTCATCAAAATATGATCATTTCTAAACATCCATTTAACACAAAGTTGCTGTTATAAATAGATTTTATAATCACAGAGCCTTTGTAAGTATAGTTAGTTGATCAGGGGTTTATTTCATCCTCCAACTTCAAGCTGTTTTGCTGTTTTTGATGACAAATTTTACAGTAAATCGTTAGTTATCAAACATTTGATCATCCACAATGAAAATTGATCAACTTTGTTTTAAAGTATAAAACTTCATATTTTAAAACAAAGCTGTCTTAACTCTTAAATAATATTTAGCCTGCGAAAAGGAAGTGTTCACACAGTATATTAATTTAAGGATTTATTTAAAAAAAATTATCTTATGAAAATATATATATATATGATATAATATATATATATATATATATATATATATATATATATATATATATATATATATATATATATATATATATATATATATATATATATATATATATACTATATATATATATATATATAACTGCGGACAGCACTTTATGGTCGTTATTGTTGGATTTTCACTTAAATTGTCGATATGTGGGAAATTTACCTCCCTCCCCCAGATATTTTGTCTAAGATTTCTTTCTAAATTAAAATCAACTAAAATCAACAAGAGCAACTTTAATAATGGTTTCTTTGTTTCTTAGGTCAAGAAGTTTTGAAAAGAGTTCTTCCATTTGGTCCTTCCAAAGTATTGTATCACGATATTTATCATCCTGTGCCACAAGGTAAAAGGGCAAGGTTTAACTCGAATTTTAATCAATAATATTTAAGTTAATAATATAATAATTATTTAGGCTTTTCATGGAAGTAAAACAAGATAAAACTTAGAGAAAGAGAAAGAAACTAACAAATTTTTTAAGTAGTTTTGTTGCACTGAAAACATGTATCTATTATATAAATTAAGCATACCCAAGTAAAATGTGAAAAATGATAGTTATATTAGTTTCATTTTTCCTTTTACTCTGTAATATTTTAATATATTATCAATATATTAAAACATTACTGTAATTTTCTATCAATATAATTGAGTAGCTATTGCAGTAATATTGAGTAGTTATTGTTTCAATAGTAAATTTAATTTCAATACAAAAAATTATTTCCTACCACCCTTATAATTAAAGAATATCTTTCTTAAAATTAGAGAGAATACACAAATGAAATGATTTATAAAACTTTGTACACATGTATAGTTATTTAGTTTACACAACATCTTATTTAATTCATCAACGTTCTTAATCTGTGTTTCATGGACCTCCATATGTGTAACTTGCTTGTCTTTTATAGAATAACCAAAGTTTAAAATTAGCTGTGTTTAGTCCCATTAATAGTATGACTAAACTATCAATATTTAAGAAATGTTATACGTTTTGGGTATTCATTTGTTAGCATTATAGAGATTTATACAATCAAATCCCATATATAGTACATGTCCTCCTATGGGATGAACCAGTTATTCAGAATTCATGTTAGGTAATAATAAATCATTTTCTTCTTCTTCTATGAGTTCACTAGTACAATGTTTTATACTACACTATGATACAATAATTTAATTAATATATATTATAAAAAGTGTACAATGCGCGTGCTACGAAAACTTAGAAATGAGTTTCGGTACGAACAAGGTAGTTATGGTGTGGTTATCTTCTACTTCCTGTCCATGAAGAAAGCTACCGCTTTTACGTGAAGTGCGTGCTTTTGAAAATAGAAGAGCTGGAAGTTCGACCCTATAGAAATTTCTGGAAGAATCTCCAGAACATTCAAGAGCATTCTACATTTCAGAACATTCTGGAATATTTGAGAATAGTTTGGAATATCTCAGATCACTATGGAACGTTCCAAAACACATTCGAATGCTGTGGAACTTTCTAGAACAGTGTGAACTATTCGGATCTTTTTGTATGGATGGTAGCTATTGGTAGGGAAATATATCAATCAATAGACACGGGGGTAAATGTTGAAGAAAGTGTTAACTTCCCTACATTGATATTCTTTGCAAGTAACATTACACTATCATCGACTTAAAATTGGATTTTTAATCATACTATACTCAGAAATCTCAACTCACCAAAACTATGCGATGGAACAAAAATGATCGTCACACAGCTATCGAATAACATCATCGAAGCCGATTGGAAAGGACAAAGGACACAGTGTTTATCCCCATAATACCAATGATCGCTACTTAACTTCTATTCCAATTAAAAAACTGAAATTTAAAATCAAATTAGCCTATAGTTATACAATTAACAAAGCCAAGGACAAACTTTAAAATATTGCGGTATCAACATTCAAAGACGTTTGTTTTTCTCACGGTCAACTATACTTAGCTTGCTCTCGAGTAAGAAATTCGAAAAATTTATCCATATGTAAGCCTTATAGCAAAATGAAAAATGTTTTTTATAAACAAGCATTGTAAATAGAAATATTGTAGTTAGAATATGTTTTCAATAAAAAAATTGTACATTTTATATTTTAAAGTTTATCCTTTTATTCCAACTACAACACAAGCACATATCAACTCCCTGAGCGAAGTCGTGTGTCCCAGCTAGTATGTAAAATATAGTTAACAATAAATCGAGGTAATAACCCATAGGTATCAAATTTCCCATTTATTTCAAGTATTCAAGTTCCACTTCAAGTATGCATATCTATAGAGATTCAAAATCCACTCTAAATTATTGCTTAGAATCGAATGTACCCTCAAGAACAAAAGTGACAGTACAGTGACAAAATAACTGATTACTGCTAAAGTTTTTTTTTTTAAATAATATAACCCAAGAACGATTCTTTAATACACACAGATACATATTTATATGCATTTCTTTATATATGACATAAACAATATTGAGAATCATTTTGTTGTTTAAAAATCTTTCTCTCACACTTATATAGCTCACAGTTAGAAAAATTATTGAGCAAAGTACTTACTATGCAAGTTTTATTGCTTCAATTTTATTTTTAAAAATGTACAGAAATAATTAACTCAAAGTTAATTTCTTTCCTCTTTAAATTTTAAAATTAATTACTTATAGTATATTAAAAGAAATACAAATGCATTATACTCGGAAAATTTTTAATTTGATGAATTAAACCTCAAGGCATCTACAATAGCGCTTATTGTCTCATTCCTAGCTGAATCAATGGGAGCTCGTTATGCATCTTTTGAAGATCTCCTGAAGGAATCTGACTTCGTTATTGTAAACTGTAATCTAACAGAGCAGAACAAGGGGTTATTCGATGCCAGAGCTTTCTCCTTGATGAAGCCGACTTCTGTTTTCATCAATACCAGTAGGTAAGTTTCTCTAGAGGAGAAAAATGTTCACTTATATTGCTTCATGCCCATTACATGAGAAGGTAGAATATTTTGTTATAGAATTGTCGATAAAACTTCTATAATTAAAAAATAAAAGGTATTCTGTGCTTTCACTTTCAGAGGGTAGGTACGGAGTGATAAAAGGCAAAATAATCACCAAGAACTGATGTGAGAGATATGACGTGTTTTATAAAGTAAAAATAAAAATGCTTACACTTTACGAAATAAATCAAAATGAATAACAATATTGGATTTTCATGCATTATAAAAGGACATCCTATTGGATCATTAACAAAATTAAGCTGAAAATTTAAAAACGTCATTAGTTAGCAAGCAAACATCCTCATTGATATTATGACACTTTCATGCTTTTCTATTGACAACCAGCTAGTGCATGATCAAATAATTGGCATTATTCTTGAACAGGAGTTTTTAAGCCAGTAAGAGTAATTTGCGATGGGAAGGATGTATATAGCTTGGCCGATGAAATCCAAGGGATTTTTAATAAAATTCAGGATCACTAAGTGTATCACTGATTCCATATGCTCAATATGTTCGTCAAGTAGTCATAAGCAAAGACTCTTCTATGGAGAAATGTTTCATCACTAAAATGAAAATTTGACCATCTGCTGCAGTATGCATATGACTTACCATTAATATTCCTATACCACATTCAACCTTCATAAAACTCATCTGTAGATGCATGGGTTGATATGATGTCTCAGCTAATTATTTTCTTAGACTATTATGCTTCCATCTTATACTGCGTAATGTTCATTGATGTTCTTAGTAAAATCTTGTTGGTTGATGGTCATCGGATTCTTGCTATCTGATTACTAAGCTAAACTTGGTTCATTATTAGCGAACACAATTGGGCCTCAGAAATCACCCATTTGACACATTGGCGACATTTGACACATTTTAATCCTGTCCATCTGGATCAAGCATATGGAAGGATATTAAATCTCGGTACCTTAGTGCTTTATTTCTTATCGCGTAGCCTTCTGAGGGCTTAGACACATCGTCTTCTCATGCCTTGTGCAATCGAAGATGTCATGTATGCGGAGGTCAATTTCCAATTCTAGTTCATTGCAACAGCAATGTATCTTTCTACCACTAACTTTTAGATTCGGTTGCTTACATATGTGTAAAATGATAATCAGTGAAAAAGTTACACTTAAGCTTTTTTGTGACTGCTACTGTATTGCAAAACTTGGTATAGACCATTCCTCTACTTTAAGCAAAATTAAACTTTTCATTTGGACTTGCATGATAACCCAGTAATCTAGCACACACACAATTCTTTCTTTTTATATGACCACTATTTTTCCATATTTATGGATATGGATTCTGGTCGTTTTTATATAGTAAATTTGCAAACTTCCATTTACATCTGCAGAAGATTTGGGCTTCGTTTGATTGTTGTTGTATGGTCACTTTTTGCAATTTCACCGAGATCTATCGGCTTAAGTAGATTCCGAAAATCTACAAACATCTATGTTTTTGGTGAGAATTGAACTCAAGAACTTTTCCAACAAAAGGCAGACAGCTGATCATTCATCTGCCGATTTGGCATCATTTGCAAATGATAATTCAAATTAACTCAGAATTTTAAAATAAAAAGATTATGCTTATTAAGTGACATGTAACATACTGTTTTCTTTCTTATACAAAATAAGCAATATTATAGTCAGTAAGCAAAGTAAAAAATTTTGCTTTAAAATTCTTTTCGCAATCGCTTTTGTGTTATGTTCACCAGGAATTTGTTAAGTTCACTGTCTATATTTTGATAACAGACAATATTTTGTTTTTCTATCATTTTTCACTTATTTTTTTCTGGGTAAGTACAAAAAGATATCGTGAACTATTTTTGTTGCAGCTACTTTTAAATAAATAAATTAATTAATAAGGCATGACACGTAACTAAATAAAACGTAAAATTTTTTATTTAAATTTTTTCTATAAATAATTTTTCTTTATTTGTATGAAATTTGATATCCTTATTCTCGATATTTTGATATCTACGGTTTGTACATATCAAAATATAGAGAATGAATTTTTGAATGAAACGGTAAAAGAAAATATTTCAGTCTATTGTTTAGAGATTAATTTTATTATACACATTAATATCTTTCAAAGCTAAGACCTTTGAGATAATAAATCTTGAAGAATCGGGTTCAGGTCAGATGAACACAGAGAAGTTGTTTCCTTGTCTATATTCGTTGGATGGTAGCTTTAGGACTGTCTCTTCCAGGAACTTGCAGGAATAGTGTCTTATGGGCTGCAGTGAAATTTACTAGGATTTTCAGCTGTCAAACTATCCCCTGTCTAAAATCCGATCTTTGCAATAATGCAATAATATATAACCCATAATATTTTTAAAATGTTGTTAAATAAATAATGAGTTCAAAATTTCAGTTTTATTGATGTATTTTATTTGTATATTACAGAGGGAGAGTAGTGAATCAAGAAGCCTTAATTGACGCATTGAAGAACCATAAAATCAAAGCTGCTGGAATTGACGTCATGTACCCGGAACCTCTGCCACAAGATCACGAACTGATGTTCGCCCCGAATTTGTGTAAGAGAATAATAAATTTGTTAATATTTTTCTTATTTTATATACACATACAGGTAAATACGTCAGAGTAAAAACGAATCATCCTACCGCATTACATACATAATTAGTAAATGAAGTTCATTACTAAGAATAGTAGTTATCAAAAGCTAATTAATTTTGTAATACATATTTTTCATTTCTTAATTTATTAGAATTATCTTATCAATATGCGAAGAGGAGGACCCCCAATCAGATGGCTGGATGGGGTGGAGGATGACTTAAACGCAATAGAAATGAATCAATGGTGGATCATTGCACGGAACAACCTAGTAGGGAATTCGAATGCAAAAACATGATGATCCATCCCTTACCATTTAAAACTACAATCACTGAACATTTCAGCTCTGCTTTATTAATGCAGGCAACCAATTCTGGAAATTTTATTTGGTATCTGGATAAATATTTTCATAATTTAGCTGAAACTATTATTCCCCATACTGCTTTCAGATGTTTATATATGTTTATAAAAACCGATAATACCAATTATTTTGACAGCTTTTAAATGAAATTTTATTTTTTTAAATTGTAAAATATTTATAAATAATTTTTCATAATTACGCTTGTTTCTTTCAATCATAATTTTTTAATTATAATCTTTGAAATCAAGGTTTGTAGGACAAGCTACTAAAAATAGTATCCTTTATTTTAAACATTAGTTTTCAAAAATTAAATTTGTTTTTTGAAAATAAATAATGTTTTTTACATACTTAGAGCAACGTTTTATGCTATAACCTAAAACCGAAACAGAGAAATAGAAATATATTTAATCACTCTTCTAATTTTCATACTTCGATTTTGAAATTATGTGACATTAGTGGATTTAATAAAATATTCGAAACAATTTCGAATACGTTTTAAAATACATTGCATTCGTGTGTCTATTACTTTAGAATTGCCGCATCTGACGAAGTGAATATACGAGTTCATATTTCTTCTCAAATCAATCTTTATGAGATTTTCATGAATTTAATTTTAAAAATAGATCTCAAGTCTCCTAAAATTCTTCTTAACCTAAAGGAACACTTACTTTTGAAAGAGATTTAAAAATATATCCAAATTGTCCTAAATGCCAAAATAAACCGGCATCACCGGCACATATCCTTGAGTGCCTGCGGTTGTCTCTTGAACACTTAAATATGACTCCTACGCTTATTTTTGATTTTCTGAAAGTGAGTGGACTCGTGGATCTCGTCTATTAATATTCCTAAACATGGAGATTAGTAACAACAACAACAATTCTTCTTAAGACAGTGTTCTTTGAAATATAAAGTCCAACGCTTAACTTCAGGCATTTGTCGATGTGGTTGTTCCGAATGGGACATATGAATGCGGTTATTTATCTGTGAAAATGTTTCCCATAAGAACGTCTCGTGTGACGAGAAACATGTATTGTGATGTTTCTGGAATTTCGAATATTTTATATGAGAAAAAAGAAAACAGTTCGAGCAGTTGTTATTTATATATCAATTATTATATATTATTATTGGTAGTTAAAATAAGTTTAACTTGTTTCTGAAAATTCACATGATTATTTGAAAACATATAACAAGTAACTCCTTAAAAGTTTGTTTTTTGCATTTCAGTCATCACACCCCACATCGCTGCTTCTGAGGAGTTGGCTCTGGAGACGAACAGCAGTTTGGCTGCTCAAAACATAGTGGAAGTCCTCGAGGGTCGTCCACCCCTCACACCAGTTTATTAAAATGGAATTGTTGGGAGATTATATAGAATATGATGCACCTGTACAGTATGTGTTGTATTATAAGGAATATACCATTGTATTATAAGGAATTGCGCATTGGTTAAAATTCTAAAAATAAAAATACTAGTTGTTTATTCTTTGGCTTTGAAATTATTCAATATTTTGTTAATGGCTTGTCAAATTTGATCTGCTTTATGGTCCAACATTACTCAGCGTTCTTTTACTTTGAAGTAAGTCATTAATCGAAATTTTTAAGAGGAATTAAATTGTACGTTCGTTTGAAAAGATTTCTCCCTCCAAGATCTACGATTCTATTGAGGCTATAAGAAATATCATTCTATTTCATGATTTTTTTATTCGCAATTTCGATTCATGATCTAGTGTCTCAAGAATTATCAGTAATTCTTTACTTTGAATAGCAGTCATTAATGGAAATTTTTAATGTGAATTAAATAATGCGTACTCTTATTTGAAAGGATTTTCCACTCGAGTATCTACGATTTCATTGTTACTGTTAGAAATATCATTATATTTCATGATTTTTTTTTATTCATAGTTTTTCATATTCGTGACTTCGATTTATGACCTAGAGTCCTAAAAATCATCAGTGTTCTTTTACTTTGAGGTTACTGTCATTGATGACAAATTTTAAGGTGAATTGAATAACACACACATTTGTTTGAAAAGATTTTCCTCTCCAAAACCAACGATTTGGTTGTCGTAGTCAGAAATACTTTTCAATTTAATGAATTTTTTTATTCATATTCATAGTTTCAATTCATGATCTAGAATACGTCCCGAGAGTCATCACCGTTCCTTTATTTTAACTAACAGTCATTGCGGAAATTTTTATGGTGAGTTAAATAAACACACACGTATTTATTTGAAAAGATTTTCTTCGCCAGGATCTATGATTCCATTGTCGTTGTTAGAAATATTTTTCCATTTCATGACTCTTTTTATTCATAGTTTTTCATATTCATATCTTCGTTTCATGATTTAAAATTCTTTTCAAAGATTCATCAGTACTTTTTTACTTTAAATTAAAGCCAATGAAAGGCATTTTAAAATGAATTAACTAACACAGACATGTTTATTTGAAAAGTTTTTATTCACCGGGATCAATGATTCCATTGTTCTCGTTAGACGTATCATTTTTATTTCTTTTATTCGTAACTACTTTCCATTTATAGCTTCAATTCATGATCTAGAATATGTGCCAAGATTTAACAACGTTCCTTGAAATATCATCATTTGATGGAAATTTTAAAAGTGATATTCTTTGATACATATCCGCTCATTTACTTGAAAAGATTTACTTTGAATTCCGGTATTTATTATTCCATTGTCGTTTTAAGAAGTATCTTCTTTATCATTTTTTTAAAATTCATGATTTCCTTTTTCATTCATAGCTTTAATTCTGTATCCAATAATTTAATTGTAGACGTTTCTTCTTCATCTCCCATTAAAAATTCTATCATTCTGTAATTTTTCATGGATACGAAATTAGTTAAAATACTACTTTAAAACCAATGCGTTCTGATTCAATTGACAGATAGTGTGCTGATACAAAATAAAAATTAATAAGTCGCATAAAGTAGAAAAATTAATTATTTACAAAACTTCAAATGATAAATTTATACTAACATCAAGAAATAATAATTTAAAAATTGGCTATTTCAATCCATGTGTCATAAAAATGATGAAGTTTAGAGTCTAGTTTTATTTTGTGCATTAGAAAATATGAACATTTTTATTAGTGTTTATATACTAAGACACAAGATAAATACAATGGATTTCTGGTAAAATAGTTTTTGATGAATTCTGCAATAGTATGTTCAGTGAGAGTGGTTAGCAAAATTTGAATCATAGTCAAGGAAAATATCGATGCTTAATCAATATCTGAGTAGAAATTTCTTTTTCAGCATTTAACATTATACCAATCGAAAGAAGTTGGAGGTAACAAATTTTTGATTTGTCACGGACAATCTTATGATTTAGACTCTTATCCATATTATAACCGAATCCATGATTTTGTTTTCATGAAAGTGGTGAATTTAATGTAACGTGTTATATTATATTATTTACCTAAAATAGTCTCAATTTATTTCGGCAAAATCGAAAAAATCTTAACTATTGTAAATACTTTACAAGACGAAAAACAGAAATTAATGAAAGTAAATATTACTAAAGCTCTAGAAATACATTACATTACATTGGTACTTTTATCTTATCGGAAAGATTCATTGCCAAGTATTTTGCTAAAACCACCAAGAGGTTTATATGAATTTACTATTTTTTATGGATAAAGCTTAACAACATTAATTTCGTTGATATTTTTTATCCAGGAAATTTGGATTATATTTAGGTTTGGAAGCATAAAATGTCATACACAAACTGTCGAATAATTTGCATATAGATCTGTGAGGAACAAGGAATTAAATATAAACACAAAACTAGTCCTAACTAATTAGGTTCCCATAATTTGGATTTATTGGATGTAAATTACGTCATAAAATGTAAATGTTATTGGACATTTTATAAGTTTATATGGTTTTACACTATTTCATACCTCCACTTTAATATTAATTTGTTAGCTAAAATGTTCTCAAATTTCAAATATATTTTTTCAGGTATTTTTCTTTACTGTGACTACATAAATATTTTTGAAATTATGTTACAAATTATCCACTAAATACTAAAGATTTGGTGGTATCTATATCTAGTTCCTATCATAGAAATGCACCAGTGCATCACTGATTAAAGAAATGAATAGAACAAAAAGTATTTCATTAAACACTAATACCATCTAGAAAATAAAAAACTTTGAAAGCCAAAAACTATTTTTAGTTTAAACATTAAGCAAAAGCAAATCTGGAATTTAATGAAAATAATTGATAAGTTGTTTCTTTGGTCTTGTAAAATGTTTCTGCTAAAATTGCAGTATGGTAAAATCAAATGTTGACTCACAATAAAATACAGTATTCATATTATTATATTTATTTCTGCAATCACGAAATAGTACATTTCACGAACAATAATATAATAACATTATGTATAGATTTTTTTTTAAATTTTTATTCAAGTGTACAAAATAACCTTGTAATAAAAGAAACTAGAAAATTTCAAATTTTTTAACACTTCCTAACATAATTTAATGCAATGGAAAAAAAGTGATCCGATGATTTTGCACTAAAGAGAAGTGCACAAAAATATTTAAAATTCCTTTGATCGTTTTGAAGCGAATGCAAAGTAAGTAGAGACTCTCCTTTTTAATTTAACAATAATATTGAAAAATGGGACAAGAGAAATTGTTAAAATCTAATTTGTTTTGCATTTGCTTTAATATACAGAGCTGATGAGAGGCTTTCCTTGGAAAATGTTGAGTATGTTGTTGGCCGCCATTTCTGCCATGAGGATGCGGACAGACACTTCAGCACTGGCAACATGCGGACAGAGGACTGGAAACAGAAAAAAGTGCAATTTAAGTCAATTTATCTGACAAGTCAGTAAAAATATATACGAACATATAGACTATAAGCCTTGTTAAAGTAAGCAGAAGAGCACTAAACACCACAATTATCAATTAACGATTTACTTCAATAATCCTAGTTCAGAAAATGTGGACATTTTTTATTACATTGAAATTAAGTATGACTACTCAACACAAATTTAAGATTCAAATCATTAACCGTCAAACTCATAATCTAACCATCTCTTATGTGAAAGCAAGGCTAATTCGTGAACTCATAACCTGGGATTTACACTACTGAATCTGTGATCCGTGCATTATGATCACATTTCTTATGCAGAAGTAAGACAATAGTTATAGAAACCAATCTGAGATTCGAATCCACTTCGTATGGAATGATAAAAAGTGTTGATATGTACTGAAAATAGTCATATCCATGTAACAAAGAACTTTCAAATCCTTGATCCGTGGGGATAACCATTTTCTTCTACAGCATGTGGGAAATACTAATTGATGACTTCTTTAAATTCCAGTCCCTAATCTACAGACATGACCATTTATTTAATACAAAATCAGCAGCATCATTAATGAAAGTTCAATACGAGAGAATCCAACCGCAAAATATCAACAACCCTTTCAGACTTGTAGTTTGAATGGGTTGAAAAATAACTGCATAACGAGAGTTTCATTTTAAAAGAAAAATAGTTAGAACAAATGTCGATTTTATATCAATGTATATTCTAAATCTGATAGAAAAAACATTTTAGTACTATATATTTGTTATTAATATAACCAAGTAGTTATACATAGAGACAAGAAGTCAACATCTACCTCATTCAAGCATTCTACATTTTTTCCCATCTCGATGAATGCGATAAAGTAACACGAAGATGAATTTTCCCATTGGCAATCCTCAATTATTTCGATAGCTCTGCATTTTAATTATTTTACAAAATGTTAAACTTTATTCTTACATTTAATAGAAAATCTGGAGTTTAAGAGAAAGATTTTAATTTCTTTAAGCAGAATTGCTTTCTTATAATAGAATTAATAGAAAAATTCTTTTGTATATATTCAGATTATAGATAAGATTGAATTGTTAAATATTTATTTTTGTGTGAGATTACATTGTTGAATTCATCAATCAAAATTAAAATTCATATTTTGACTTTAAATTTTAAATTTATAATTATTAAAATTTATATAAAATTTTTGAAAATTAAAATCAAAATATGATTTTAATTTTCTATTTAAATTTTATTTTGTTAATGAAATTATTGCAATTTAAGTCGCCCGATCAGCATGTGAGTTACTTCATTTCGCAATAAAAGCAAAGTTTTAGAAGACTACGAACGTTACGTATTTCATCGTAAATAATAGAAAATATTTACATCATAAAACTGTACAACAATATTACATTTCTCCTCTACAAGAGATTAAAATAAAATAACAAAGCATTATCTTAATCATGTAAATTATAGTAGAAACGATACTATTGTTAAAATTTTATGCTTCTCTCTTACCGATGTTAGGTAGCGTTGTCAATTTGTGATCCTTAGGCAAGGGCTCAGGAACCATGACATCCAGTCCAGCTGCTTTGATTTGACCACTCTTTAGAGCATCATACAGATCATCCTGATTCACCACCCCACCCCTAAAATTAAAAATAAATAATGATGATTCAAAACAATAAATTTAAGATAAAAATATCTATATATAATTTAAAATATCAATTTAAAAACCAGCAGGAGTAAACATATTTAGAAGACACAGAGTCAGGTAAAGGAAAATTTAGTTTTGGGATTTATCAATCCGTGTCATTTGATATTTACCTGCTGGTATTGACGAATATGGCTGTTGGTTTCATCAGTTGGAATGCCTTCTTGTTGAAAATTCCTTTTGTTTCTTCAGATAAGTTGCACATGGCGACAACATAATCAGATTGTTTCAATAGCTCCTCAAATGGTGTGTAAATTGCTCCCAGTTCTTCAGCTACAATATTAAAATTTCACTCAAATTAGAACACATGGGATTTTTAAATGCAGCTGGATACAACTTTGTTTCCAAGAACCAATAAGAATTATATAAACGGAGTGAACTTAATAACAATTAAATTGAATTTAAAAGAATTTTGGGCTTAATCCTAGTATACATATGACGGTGGATTTGATGACATTTAGGAGGTCAAAAATATTTGCAATTCGAAGTTGTTAATTTGGCGAGATTCGATGGGTTATTGCTCTTAACTCATTTTGCAACTGACACGTTATTCTTCAGCATTTTGCCTTTATGAAGTATATGCTTTTATCTTGCTTATACCCATTCTTGTTGAGAATCGTGGAAACATTATTTCGTCATTGGAACAATATGGCTACAAACAACACTTCATTTTGCCATAGACAACATTTTTGAAAAAATGCCAAACGAGTTATGTAAACTATGATTTTACCGAAATTTGTATTAGAATAGCTCCCTTAATAACATTTCATTTTTGATTTACATTGCTTTTAAACGTTATATTTACATTAGCAAAACGTTATGAGACGTCACTTTCAACACGTAAGAAACATTAGTTCCGATAGCATGGCGTTTTTTACATTAAAAAACAAATGTATGCTCACCAAGTATCATTAATGGATTCAACCAATAGAACACAATAGAATTTATCATTGTCTAAAGTTAGAATTATACCCTTCGGATTAAAAGTTCTATGTTGGATACAAATCACTAATGAATAACGAGAGGTACATGAACTTTTCAGCATTAATGTATAGGTGAATGCTGGAGAGTTTTCTAAAGTTCATTCCTTAGGATTATGGCCTTCTAACTATGAAGTTACTTAGCAAAAAGCTAAACGCAGAGGATAATCAAAAGAAATTGCACCACAGCCTTCAGTGGTTAAGCTATCTTTTATGATCTCAAATATTTCCAAAAGACATTAAATATTGAAGTGAGAGGCTCACCTTGTCTTAGTGGTAGGACAGCGCTCTTCGCAACTTAAGATCCCGGGTTCTATCCCAGTTGCTGTCGAATAACGAGTAATGGATGTTACGCTTCTGCTTTCTGCATGCACACTGCCGGAATGGGTGTTTCGGAGTTTTCCACGTTTCCTCCTTTGTGATACATGAATATGACTCACTATCTACACAAAATCCTTCCATGATTTACGCGGTGGGTATTAAACTTTTAAAATGTGTTGAATTTCTAATGATAATTAAAATAATAAGTAACTTTTATTGGCTTAAGATTCAATTAAAAACGATATGATATTATGTATGTCTGTGATGAGCGTATATCAAATACTCTGAATATTAAATTTTAAGGAGGACCAATTTTGTAAAATTACCATAGCTTCAAATTCAACAATGATGTTATTTAAATAAATAAGATAATTCCTATGATCAAAAAATAGGAATTTTCCTTTTGATAATCATACTAAAAATTGTTTTAGAAAATTTATGGATAAAAAAAGCGGTTCGTGCTATAATCATTTTGTGCATAACACTTACCAGGCTTAATTGGGTGAAACACATCATAATATAGACATTTTGAGATGTCAAATGGCAGCAGTCTTTTCAATACTGCTTGTCCTAGAATGGAAAATTTTTTACATAGTTAATTTACATTTTTGTAATTATTAATGTAAATATCTGAACCATTAGTTATTAATACAAATTTAATGCAGTGTGACAGACTTAAGTTAAAAAATTGATGGTTGGTACCAGGTTTGATTCTTTTCAAAATTTTTAAGCTGCAAATTCTGAATAATATTTGGTTTTGAGACATAACTTAAATATCTTCATTTATTCATTTAATTGATATATATATATATATATATATATATATATATATATATATATATATATATATATATATATATATATATTATATTAACTAATTGTGCAAATTGTGCATGCTTATGTTAATGATAAATTATTTTCCTTGACAAAAGGAAAGCAATTTTAATCCCAATAATTAATTAAGTGCATGAAATGCAATGTCCATTAAACTTCCAGAACATTGTGAAGATATCAATTAAAATTTGTTCTGCTTCAAAGCTAATAAATATATGAAAGAAATGTTTAAGTTATTTAAATTCAATTAATTAGAAAAAGCTCTTTTTCACTTTTTGAAATGGGAAACACTAAATGAGAGAATTATATTATAATTTTCAAAGTTATAAGTTTCATTTCATTGAATTTGTGAGTGCCATCAAAACTAAAAAAATGTTTCAAAATTTTTAATTGAAAAGAAAACAGCAAACAAACTGAAATCTAAATAAATATAATTACGATGCAAATTCATATAAAATTCTATGTACATCTTTATTAAAGGGAAAGGCAAATTCCGTTAAATAAAAAACTACTTGAATAATACTGAAACATATCATAATGTGATAAAAAAATCTTTTGTTATTTTTTATGAAAAAAAATTTAGGTCATTCTATTAAGCAGAGGATATATTAGATAATACTTATTTTTTTTTAACGAATTGCATGAAAGGAAACTTTGCAAGCTGTTGACCGAGAATCTTGCAAAGATTTTCACAAATATATATACAAACATACATATTCCGCACATATATATATTTGATATAATATAACATTAAATACTGATTTTTTATTCTCTTTTTCATCTACTAAATATTACCTATAAAAATTACATTTTGTCATATGTAGTACTTTAATACTATGATTATGTTCATAATAAATTATTTTCCTTGACAACAAATTGCATGAAAGTAAATTTACACGTCGTTGACTTGGAGATTTGTAAAACTTTTTAAATGTATACATATGTAACATTAAGAGATGTTTCTTGTACAATGACTGATTCTTTTCACAAGGAAAAAAGCCATCTTTAGGAATTATTTGGATTCCGTAAGATTTTTAAAATGTACTTCTTTATTTCTCATTAAGCATGTTACGCAATGTTATAAATTATTTGTAGTTTTTTCATGTGTTTTCTGTTTCTCTTTCAATAATATCTGGAAACTGACTTGAATCATTTTTATGTGAAATTTCCATTGGGAAAAATTTTATTTCTTTCTGAGAAATTCTGCTGACATTTAGCAAAAAATTTACCCTGTTTGATTTGACCAAATAACCAATTTTTTATTTATTTTTTACATTTAAAAGTTATTATTTAATATCACTTAAAAATCATCAGCCCATTCTATTTCCTTTACTTTTTTACTATCACATATAATAATGCGTATTGCTTTCATTTAGATAACTTCCGCAGGAATTGTGAACAAAGCAAAAATGCTCGAAGTATATAGGTTCAGTTTTCCAACAAGATTATATCAATATATACGCGTCTCTAGCTATCCTACAAAAAAAACTGATGCTTTGCTATAATGCTTTTTATCCATTTTCACCAGATTTTAGCTATGCAAACTATCCCACGTGTTCACTGGTTAGATAATTTTTTAAGTACAAGCAATTCAGTAGTTGAAACCATTAGTCACACTTCCCTTATTTTGGAATATTTGGATTGTAGATTTCCTTTATTACCATTTAATAGGCAGTCAGAATTCGTTTGCCTAAAACGACACAAGCCGTGCTTTATTTGGTTCATGTGTAGAGAAAACTCTAACTATTTCTTTAGAGTGATTTTTCTCGGAGACCCAAGAAAGTACATTGTAGCACTCTGCTGTCGTATATCAACAAGAAATCAGTTCCGATTGCCGCAGCTTAAGGGATTATAATTAGTCTGATAACTTCATCATTATATCGCAAACGGTAAGAATTCCATTTAGAATGCAATCAAGGTCGGTGTTCTTATTAAAGCAAATGTCAACACTGATTATAATTTCCTCACTATCAAATCTGGTCCTTCCATGCAACAACGCAGGATTGATTACAGTGCCACATTCCCTCCAGATAAAAATACTTATATTATAAAAATGAACACAAAAAATATGAACATTGCATCAAAATAACGAATATAGCGTTAAATTCTTCCTCAGTTTACATGCTCGTTTCCCAATCCCTGTAGGCTTCATAGTACTTGCTGTTAACACAGTGCTTGCAACACACAACGCTGGTGACTGAGGATACAGCTTACAGCGTGAAGCTGGTTTCGGGCAGTTTCAGTTGAAACTGTGAAGGTACCGAATGAAAATGTTGATGAAGAATGAAATTCGTATTTCAATATCTCTGAGCCGTTACCATTAACTATAGATCTTTATTGGACGTTATTTCTCAACTACGACCTTGCTATAGTTTTCGGATTGCTTTTCCAGTTTCTAAAAAAACAGCGCCAGATCCTGAAAATCACCATTTTCGAAATTCTAATGTCTTAGCTGAATCAGCTTGTAGTTGTAGCCTCCTCTAACTAATCAACAACTCTCAGTTTCCTTATTCAGTTATATGATGTCATTGCGAATGTCAACCATTGGGTTCTGCTTTGTCTTTCAGAACGTTGAAAACCAAATGTCCTATTTAAGTACTAAAAGCCGTTTTGATGTCAAACTCAAAATTTCCAAACCTCTAAGTTTTGAAAGTAAGGAAAAATGGCATTTGAAACTTTCTTCAATTTTTTTTTCGCCTAGAAACTCGGGCATACCTATATTTTAAGATAACTTACAATAGCCTTTAAAAGTTTCGAGGAATGTATTTTCTTTCTCATTGTGTGTTTACCAGAGAGCAACAAATAGACAAGCAGTAAAAATAAATGTCATACATTAACATTGCATATATTTATTCCTTAGTAATCCTATACTCTTCAAGTATACGATACCTAAGAAGCACGCGCAATTTTTGTGTTATGATTCCAAAACTGTCAATAATTCCTTCTAAATTTAACTCAAAGCAATAACAATTATTTCATTCCTTTATGTCATAATATTTATCAGCTATCACAAAATTTGTAATAAAATATTATTCAACATTTAGTCGTGGTTGTAGGAAAGTAAAGATAATATTTTAATATCAGTGAAGCAAAAAAAAAAAAAAAGTAATAATAATAATAATTAATCATATTGACTTAAAAGTTTAAAATACTTTTTTTAATTTAAAATTTCTTTTCAAAAGGAATTTCAACATTGAAACATTGTTAATGAAACTTAGGTTTTTATAATATAGAATAAAAAACACGAATCGCTTTTTGAACGAAGTACATGAAAAAGGGATGAAAGCAAAAATTTGTACCTATTCTTCCCATGCCCACGATACCAACTGTTGCACCTTTTAATCCTTGGCCACAGAATAAGAGAGGACTCCAACTGTACACCCATTCTCCCCTGAAAATAATACAAATGATTAGAGCATAAAATTCTTACAGCTTTCTTCAGGTAGAATGTAGTGACAAAATTTTATGTAGATAAAAACACAAAAATTTCAAATATAGTTACTGTAGAAAGTGATTTGATTTTAATTATAAATAAAGAAATGGATGTTTTTTAAGATTTGAAATAAAAGTTAAGCAAATTTAGTTTTATAATCTGAATGTTCTCTTATTCATGACATGATGCCAGTAATAACAGCATTCGTTGATATCCTACATAGACACATTACAAAAGAATTGGTAAATCTAATATCTGTTGAATATTTTGAATGGTTCCTTTTACAGGCTTCGGTTGTTAGACACAGAAACCGGAAGGATAACAAATAAATAAGTCAAAAAATAACTGTTGGCATATAATAACTACATTTTCTTATGGTTTAAGCCTTACTTTTCAATGGCTGCAGCATTTTCGAAAAGTTTTCTTCCAATGGCTAGCATCAGCAGGACTGTGAACTCTGCTACAGAATCTGTGGATACATGAGGGGTATTGCTGACAGCAATGTTCCTGTGGATAGAAGAAATGAAGTGAAAAGGAGTGGAATGTCTGAAATGAATTCAACTTTGGAATGAAGAAATTTTTTGTACCTTTTCTTGCACTCTTCAATGTCAATGTGATCGAATCCGACTGACATAGTTGCTATCACCCTCAGCTGAGCTCCTAAAATAAAATAGTTATTAACATTGCTAAATCTCTTATTAATTCTATGCTATAGAAGTTAATATAAAACCATCATATAGTTTTTAATTAACTAGTACAAAATTACTTGCATGAATAATAATTTGATAGAAAATTATCTATTAAGAATTATTTAAAATGAAATTTTGCAAAATAAAATTCATTATGAGTAAAATTCCTATCTTATTGGACACAATATTTGGTAATGTCTTTCGTAAATTATATATTCCTATGTTAATTATCAGAAAATTGAAAACACTATTGAAAAGTGTATGAAACATTTCTCTCGTATTTGACTTATAGAAAAATTGGAGACTCTAAGCATTTTTTCAGAATTTCTTCACAGCAAGCTATGATCACCGGTTATGGAAAAAAATATTCTTTCTAATTGCAAGAAAAGTGAATTTTAAATATAGTGCCATCCTGTAGAATTTAGAAATTTAATAACAGTAGAATTTGAAAACTTAAAACAATAATTTTTAGGTACTTCTGTTGAGACCATTTACATGTTTTATGATTATCTGTGCCCAGTGAAAGAAAAGTGCTCTTTGGAGTACCGATTCGATACCAGCCATTGTTGAGTAATAAGAGATGAGTGCTGTATTTTTGTTGTCAGTATGTTCATATCGACACATACACTCACAATAAACTATATATATTAAAGTCTCAAAACAACCTACAGCTACTAAAATCATCTATCTTCTAAATGAGGAGCAATATTTATACAGCGTATATTACAAGCTTTAGCTTCGTAAGTAAGCTGCTTTTCTGCGGAGTCGAAGTTTAAGCAACGAAGTGGGAATTCTGGATATCAAATCCAGCCATTGCTGAACACGAAGGATGGGAGGTATGTGTATGTTTTATGCTTGTGCATCAATCGGGTGCTTGAAATTTTTCTTTGATTTCTTTCTTATGAGAAATGAATACCACCCACACTCCATGAAATTCCTCATGGAATAATACACTATGAATATTAAAAAACATTAAGACAGCCTTCATTTTTTAAGCTATCTATAGTGCATTGTTAAATTTAAGTGTTCCCTTTGGTCCAGTGATAGAACTACACTCTTCAAAATGAAATATCTTGGATTTAATTTCAGTCATTGTTAAATAATAAGAGAAGATTCCTTGTGTATTGAGGCAATTATATTTGGGGTTTTACTGAGATTTTATCTTGCGACACACGACAATACGGGTCATTATTGATGAAAAGTACTCGAGGAATACAATAGCTCTATTGGGTTATCCTCTTTTCAGTGAATTATGTGTCATAATTCACAGAAAAGAGGATAACACATAATGCATATAATCAACATATACTAAATAATAGATAAATGAAACACTGCTACCATTTTACTATTATTGATTTCTATGAATGCTTTCGTCATTATTCTTAAAATCAAGAATATTAACAATATTGACACTAGCAAATTATTTGCGCCATTATTCTGAAAATCAAAAAGGTACATTGCCCAAATTGAAGCTTCACTTGGAGTTCCTGAACAAAAAAAAATTCAAAAAAAGCAAACAACCCTAAAGTTAATAACGGGGATGAACTAATGAAAGTTTCTTGATAAAATTTTATTTCAAAACACTGAACAAAAATATTGGAAGTCTGTAAACTTACAATTTTAAATGATTTCATGGATTCTTTTAAAAAAATTAACTCTTTATTGTGAACTTATCTTGGTCTAGTGCATAGGTTCCCAAAATTGTACAGGTGGACCCCCAGGGACATGAAAAGAATGTAGACATGAAAAGAAAACAGGGGTTTACAAGCTGTAAGTGGGGGTCCACGAAAAATTTCTGGTTTTCATAATAAAGAACAAAAATTTTGTAATGCTTTGAATACCCGTTTATTTGCACTATTGTGCGATAAAAATGATGATTTCCAACGACAGCTCTTACATACTGAAGTACACTGGTTGTCGAAAGATGCATGCTTATCGAGATTTTACTCAGTTTTCGAATCAGTGATAGAGTTTCTGGAAACTAAAGCACCAGATTTAAAAGAAAATCTGGTCAAATATAAAGCGGACATTGCGTATTTAACAGATTTAACAGTGTTGTTTAAAAAGTTCAGTGACGTCAACTTGCAGTCAAAAATAAATTTGAAGATATTCTAACGATGGAAATACCGTCATAGATCTTAACCCCATTTGATGAAACGGAAGAGGTGAATGTGGTATTAAAAGAGGAGCTACTTGAGCTCAGCATCAACGAGAAACTGAAGATGAAATTGAAAAAAAAGGCTATCAAACATTTTGGCTGCAGGCAGAAATCCCCAAAAAATATCCTGATCTGTGGGAAATTACGAGAAAATTTTTGATAGCGTGTGTTTCTTTCGTCATAGCTTGTCAAAAGAAGTTTTAGTGCTGCTACCAACCTGTTAAATAAAAAAGGAGCAGATTGAGCATCACAAAACGGGGAGATCTGAGATTACTTCTTACAAAACTGAAGCCAAATATTGATAATTTGCAGTCAATTCATCAAGTACACCCGTCTCATTAAAAGTATGACTATTTTTTATTGTTGATACATTTCAGAGTTGATTGTTGATTTTTTGTCAATTGTTGATTGTTTGTAATAATAAATGTTTATAATTTTGTATAACCCCAAGTATAATTTTAATAAATAGGACACAAGAAAATGAGCAACTTTTTGTTCTTCTTAACACCCCCAATTTAGAGAGATACATTTTAGGAGTTTTGGGAATGCAGTAGAAATGTAGCAGCAGGGGGTCTACCGAAAATAGTAAAATTTTGAAAGTGGTCCACGAGAAAAAAAGTTTGGGAACCCATGGTCTAGTGTTAGAATCAAGCTTTTAGGAAAAGATTCCAAGTTGGATGAGAAATATTATTGAGAATAAAGGGAGATGAAAGCTATTATATTTCTTTTATGCAGTACTATAGGAATGGTTATTTAGAGAATTTTTTCGTTTCTTTTTTAGAAACACGGACTTGGCCTATTATCTGTAAGATCTATCATCTATTATCTATGAAAATCAAAACCTGTTCGACCTTAAAATTGCTTTCACTTTAAACTCTATATAGTAGCAAAAATATTCTGTTGACTATTATATTACATGTATACAAATAAAGAAGAGAAAACATTTAACGTAAAATTAATTTCTAATATTTCGACACCGCGTCGTGGATAGATTAAAGTTTTAAGACTGTTGTGAGGTAATTTTATATCCATTGCATGAATTGCTGTCTGAGTGGTCATTTTCATAGATAGTAGGCCGTATAACGTGTCGAGAATGTGTCGGATTAGATCTCTCAACCATCCAAAAGTGCATGAAAAAAGTACAAACGCAGTGTCCATTTGCTGTTATTCAATAGTTAGTGGGATCATCCCAGAGACAATCGCTCAGAAGAGAATCGCTCCAAACACTAGGCTTTGATGAGCCCTTAATTAAAATGTCGTGACACCGCGTTATAGGTGGCTTAAAGCTTTTAATATTCCTCGCATAATTACCTTCCTGGAGGACTTTTCATAGATAGTGGGCCATGTTCCCATGTCACAAATGAGGATACCCGAAAATCTCCCAAGCACCCACTCCGACAGACGTGCATGTATGATGTATAGATGCAAGATCCCACTCTCGTTGTTCGACAATAATGGAAATCGAACCTAGAAACCTTTTGCTCTGAAGAGCGTTGTCTTTCCACTAAATTCAAATATTTAACGATGTTTGTACTGCAGGAAAAGTAACCAAACATCTAAAACAACAATTGAATTTGCAAGAAATTCATCCAAGTGTTACCTCGTAAAAAAGTGTTTATCAAAACTGAGTATCTCAATAACACTTCAAAGCACTTTTCCAATAAATATGTGTACTGAAAACTGGAAAACAATATCTGTCTGTAGTGGATCAATAGAGATTAAAATCAAATTTGCATCACTCCCTATCCAAAGATCCAAATCTACCACTAGACCAAGAGTAGCCCAAACATATCACGATATAAAGAAAAAAGGAATATTTCATTTCATAAAATTTTACTCCGATACATAAAATGTTAAAAACAACAAAAGAAAGATTTGCTAACCTGCCGCATCCAGGACTTCTTTGTCTATGGGATCTGTAAGCAGACACAGCAGCCCATCCTTTCCAGCCACCCCTTTTAACAGGGCATCTCTTGGAATCGGCTTCTCTTCGGGGTAAATTTCCACATCACACCTGTGGATTTTATTCATGCATATGAAGGTTTCCTTACAAATTCAACAATAAATTGAAAGCACGCTGTTTTCAATTAAATATTGCTAAATTATTTATAATATTTTTTTCACACAGTAAAAAATTATAATTTTCAGATTAAATTTCATCATGGTGTTTTAATATTTCTTGATTGACTTCAATTAAGCAAGACAAATTCTTTAATTATTGTATACATTTTTATACAATGTGAGAAAATTATTTTAATCTAAATGCAATATGATTAATTACCATTGTCTTAGATTAAATTTATTTAGGTAATTTTATATGAAATATTTATCTAACAATTAAATGTTTTCTTGTAATTAAAGCTACTTTTATGACCATATAGGTTGCTCCAAAACTTATCATCAGAGTGCGTCAGAAATGTAAAGGCATGTTGAAGACACATATATAAACAGATTTCGTAAAATGGTGTGGAAGAAGAAATGAAACGATGAAGTACCATCACTTAAGGCAGTATTAACAAGAAGTAAAAAGACAAGTTAAGACCAAGGTTTGATTTATCTGTCCCTAAACATTCTTTTTTGCACATGAGGGCTAATTATACCTTGAACAACAGTTTGAAATGGACTCCACTTTACTAAAGACATTCAAGCCTACAGATATCGAACTTATGAACTGTAAATTGAAGGCTAGAATGTTAGCTATATGGCTGCAAATTGGCAAGTTAAAGTAGAGGAAAACAAAAGTTTATTTACGAAACATTTTTTACAGAATCCTCTTGGAAAAACGACCACTAACAACGAGATAAGATCATATTCTTTTTGCATGCCTGGTGTAAATCGGCAAGTCAAAGAGCAATTCCAGAAACAACATGTAATCTGAATAACAGATCTTCAAATGTGATTGATATATACAATGCATCATTTGATTCTTACATAAAAAGCTCTACAATATTTACCCTTGTCAGTGTTTATTCTGCAAGCATAAAATAATCCACACGAATATAATTCCTGATGGAGGTGCTCAAATGATTGGTAAAATTTAGATACTAATTCGGAAATTACATTACATAGATCCTTTGACTAGCCTCTCAATTTATGAGATTCCTGTCAATTATTTAACACTCTGCATATTTAGCTATCCACACATTTTTTTCAATTAAATTTTCTATTCTTTAATCGAATAACGCTGCTTATTATTTTGAAATGAGTGATTTTAATCTCAGCAAAAGAAGGAATTTTTATCCATTATCAGGACATAGTTTTCAAAGATATATTTTTCGAATCTTAATATAGATATAATTAAAATTTCTACACTGAGGAATATTTTAATCACTATAGATACATTTCTTAATTTCCGTACAAATAAATTATTTTTCTCAAAAATAAGACTTTTTAAAAAGAAAAGGAGTTTTATCAACTGGAAAGCATTTTCAGAAAATATTAGGATGTTTATTTCATTCGGGTTTTTTTTCAGATTCAAAAAGCATAGATATACTTCAACAATTAAATTTAAATTCTACAATAATTTGAAACAATTATAAGAAGGATTTTTTCAATGTTGCTCACTTTTAAATAGGATTTCGTATTCATAAGGAATTCATTCCTTTTATAACACGGCATAGTAACACTTTTTTCATAAAATAACAATTTTATATAAATTTACTTTTTTTCTAAATTTAAATAAAAGTACATACTAATTTCACATGTATCCTTTAAAATTAAAATATATCTTATTTATGTCATTTATGTGATGAAAATAAATATTATATTATAATTGCTTCCTGTATAACTGAAAACTATAAATAAATACTTTTGAATTTAATCCAAATGAAAATTTTATAAAACGAATACCAATTGTTTTTATAAATTCTGTAGACTTCAGATGATGAAATCGTTTTATTGCGAATATATTGCACCTATAACCAGGTTATTTCATTATGTGGAAATTGTATAAGCCTAATTCTGTTCAAATACAATCTGAAGTTAATTAGGGTTTGATTATTCTTAAACTACTTATATTTAAAATAATGGAATACCAAATGTGTTGAAGATTGAAAATTTACAATGCCAAACAATAAATGTATTTAATATACATTCTTATGAAATTTATAATACATATTTTCTAAGCATAGTGTGGTCACCAAACAGTTTCTTTAAGTTTATTCCTCAAAAAGGAATATTATTTAACCGTCATAAGCCCCACTTTTCACTATCTTATCATTTGTTTACGATATGTAAGTATGGCTTGAAGAAGTGTCAAAGGCCAATGGCACACTTTTCTGGCTTGATAAATTTGCCTCCTTCAAGTAGAATAAATAAAAGAAGTGGAAAAAATAAAATATTAAGAATAAAGTCCAATTACTCATCATAAACTTTTTCCATGCTGTTACCATGATGAAACATTTCTTATTTAAAGCATTTTTAAAAAAATTTAATTTTGCTTGCAAGTCTAAAATTCTAAAATTGTGAAAATAAGTCATTAAAATTAAACTTAAATATTTATATTTGATAAAGTTACATATGTTAAATATATGTAAAAAATATATATACTTAAACGTTGAAATTATAAGTATGAATATATATATATATATATATATATATATATATATATATATATATATATATATATATATATATATATATATATATATATATATATATATATATATATATATATACATATATATATATATACAGAAACTCACACAAGAAGTTATTAAAATAATGTGAAAACACGTGTGAATAAAAGTAACATTTTTTAATGCGCTCCATAAGTAAAATATAAAAATAGATACCAGAGAGTTTTATAAATGGAAAATATATTCTTGTAGTATATGGCAGTTTTAATAAATTTCTGTTGGTCTTGGATTCCTTTTAAAAGTGTAAAGTGTTGGATCTCTCAGATTTTCAGAGTCCATGTAGGTACCTGTCTATCAGGAGAAAACCCCCTAAGATTGAAGCATTTCTAAAGGAACAGTGTTTAAGTCATGACAGCATGCACACAGACACGCTCAGAAAAACAAAACAATGGATGGAAAGAGTGTAAGAGATCGGCGGGTAATGTAGAAGACTGTAAAGTTTAAAAAGAGACCAATTGCAACAAAAGTGGCCGCGCTCCACTCTCAATGAGGGTATTTAGACGGCGCATTTATGAACAGAATATTTACGACAGACTAACAATTCTCAAGTCACTTAGTAGTAGATATTTTTGATAAACTTCATCTACAATGGTATCACATTTTTAAAACCTAGTCGATTGATAAGTGGAAGAAAGAAACAAGGTCTGAAGAATCATCTTTTACACTCCCCCTTGCAGCGAGTGGATGACAATCGCACAAACTTAAAATTGGGAATGTATTTTTCCAATTATCAATCATGGTAGCATATTGGTCATGAAATAGGCAGCAGTGTCGTCTTCCTGTGGTATCAATCGTAAACTTAAAACGAAGAATCACTGGGAAGATGTGTATTGAAATTTCCGCTGATCAGATAAACACTATGATGCCTGAATGCTATGAGTTTTCCTGGCTGATTATGCAATTATCCAAGCAGCCAGACATACCCAATCATGATTTGATGAACATGAAGTTGAACTT
Source organism: Latrodectus hesperus (assembly GCA_037975125.1). Classification (NCBI taxonomy): domain Eukaryota; kingdom Metazoa; phylum Arthropoda; class Arachnida; order Araneae; family Theridiidae; genus Latrodectus; species Latrodectus hesperus. The sequence goes on from CM075850.1 coordinate 91,087,634, forward strand.
AAAAGTGTATTCTTGGTCCATATTGTCAATCGACTCTAATGTAATTAAACTCTTAGGATCTATTTTAGAACGTTGAATGCTGAACTGGTATCGTATACCGCTGCCTCTCTTAGAACTTTCAGAACATCTCCATGAAGAATGGTAAACTATTCCTTTGTAACACTATTTAGCACTTGTATAATTGACTTTACCCTTCGGTTGCTAAGATCTCTTTGACTAAAAGAAGCTGGTCCCTTCTTTTTCCATAAGACTCGTGGTGCAAATCTAATTATTGGTAGATCATGAAGGATTAGTAACAACAACAACAATTGATTCCTCAGTGAATCTAAGTTAAATTACATGCCAAAGGGGCAGTCTCACGCTATCCTAGTGAAGGATTCTTTATAAATGTGACTAGTGTGTGCTACCATTATTTTGATAACCAACTACATATATACATAAGATATGTACGTGTGTGTATAATTTAAAAACTAATTTTAAGTTAAACAGTTTAGGAATTTAAATTTATTATTATTCATAAAATGAAATTTAATGTTATGATATATAAATTAAAATCTATTACTATTCAATTTAAATAGATAAAGATAAAATATTATTTGAAGATAATTAAAACATAAAGTGAATAGAAAGTTCATGATTAATTTATTAAATCACTAAACTATAAGCAAAAAATTATTAACTAAATATATATTTCATTACATTCGTAAAAGTAGATGGAAGAGGACAATAATTATATATAAATAAATACCACTATTAAACATATTATTTCTACTATCTTTATATTTGACAATGAAAATATTAAAAAGTTTCCTAAAATCTAAATTAAATTATGAAATTGTAACACAAATAATCAAGAAACTAAAAATTTATTTAAAATATGAAAGCGCTATTGGGTTATTTTTTGTTTGAATAAATATATTCAAAAAGTTAAACTGTCATATATATTTCTCAGCTAATTTTATTTCTTGATAGTGAAGAATACTGGCATTATTTAAGTTAATATTTAATGTGTTGAAAGCATTATTAAAATTTGTTTCTTCTTGAAATGGTAATGATCATTTTTAATTTCTGTTTTACCATTTAATGCGAGCTGAAACAAATGGGAAAGGAAATGGGAAGTATTACAATGTAATTGGAAACTTTTTATAAATCAAAGAATGAAATGATTTTAATTGTTAATGATGTAAAAATCATTTTTACTATTATGTAAAGTTAATTTCTTCTTGCAATGAGCTTTCAATATAATGGACTATAATTTGTTTTACTGAAATCTCATTATTTATTTAATTAACAGTATTGAAAAATAAAAAGAATAAAATTTTTCTAGCAAACCATAGACGATTTAAATTCGTATTAATTATTCAGCCCGTTTTTGGAGCAAAGTGACATTGAGCTCAATATAAATTTAAAAATGCTTTAACTTCCCAGCAATTTATGATATTTCAAATTTAATGTATTTCGTGTTTACCAAATTCTTAACTCTGATTTCTCAATTAAATTTAGTTAGACCTTTATTAACTTATATTCTGTTTTTAAAATGAAGATTAAGAAATTAATGAATACTAAAATTTTTTATTTATTATACAACATAATTAAAATAATTTAAAAGTGAACCTCACTTGTCAGGAGAAATAATAACGATATATGTTTCAATAACATAAATAATATTTCAATATTTCTTTTTAAAATTAAATTAAAGAGATGTTTATATGTAAATCACAAATTAATATCATATATTTGTCGAAATATTTATACATAAGAATTCAAAATAGAAATGTATAATTAAAATATTAAAAGTACTTTAAAAAACAAAAAAAGATGATAGACAATTTAAATAACTGTATCCTCTATATTGCTTATGATTTTCAATAACATACTAATTCTTCATGAATATTATATTAATTTTATGAAATTAATTTTATTTTTATTTAAAAACTCTTAAAATTTTAGTTAAACACATTATAAAGTAAAGTATTTTCCTCAAATGTTATTCACTTAAATGGGAAAAGCAGATAATGTTCTTAAATTATCTTATAAAATCAATAAAACTTTAAAAAAATTATTTAGTGCTCGATGACGAAATGTTAAAGCATAATTTCATATAAAATGCTTCATTCTTTTCATTTTTATTTTGATATATAAAAAAAATCATAAACAGGAATAAAATTCTTAAGTAAATATTTTGAAATTTCTTGTTTCTATTTATATTAAAGAAAAATCAATGACTTTAATAATTTGTATACAAAATTAAGGAGAATAATTATTAGATAGAAAAACTAATTTATAAAAATTTATAATACAGCTGTGATTTAAGCATATATTCTTACGTTTTCTTCAACAAATCAATTCCTTCCTGTGGAACACTTGGTCGGGTAACAAACACCTTTGGACGACTCATCTTTCTTCGTAGGGAACGCAACTCGCTCTAAATTATACAATTTATAAAAACAGTAATTCTCACACTCGCGCTCAAAGAATACTGGCGACAATAATTTGGCAATCTGCAACTAACAGCAATCAAATGAAACAGGGAAAAATCCTTAAGTTATCCTTTCTCGAGGGAAAAAAATTAGGGACTTCCGTTATTCTCTATATCTGGCGAAATAGTGTGTAAAACTACGACCACCGAATACCAGCATCAGAAGTGAATGATGCAAGTTTCGCGGTAAGCGGCAAATATGAAAAATTCTGAACTGATGCAATAAGCAAGGCTCACGGGAAATAATCGTTTAAGGGTTTGATGACGTAATGGAGCCCCAACGCCGTTTCATACGGTGAACTGAATTTTTTTCTCCTCTTTTTTATTCTTTCTCCATTAGTCTCTTTCTCCCGTATAATGGAAGTTCCATTGTTGCTGGAGGTGGTTTACGTGACACTAAACACGTTGTTTCGAGTTAATGATCTATAACGATTACATGAAAAAAAGAAAGATGGAAATATATACAATAGTAATTCCATCTGCAAATATCTTATGCTATTCAAACTTTTTTTGCTATGAAAATGCAATTATTCAAGCATGTTTTGAGTTTCGAATGCTAAAGAAAATGAGTGGCATTAAAATTTGGTAAATATTTTAAAAATGATAAATTGCTAACATCTTATAAACCTATTCTAAACACAAAACATTTCAATATTATAAATAAATAAGTAAAATAAATAAGTACATATATATGTATATAAATTTTTAAACAAATTTATTATTTAAATAAAAGTTGTTAAAACATTTAACTAAAATTGTTTAAAATTTAGTATTTAACTAAGATTAAACTTTTTTTAGATAAATACCAAGTTTTAAACAAATTTAGTATTTAACTTAAAGTTAAATTTTAAGCAAATTTATTATAAAACTGAAAATTAATAATTCATTATATTATTAATTGGTAAGTTTTTTTTAAATTTTATATATATATTTTATAAATTTGAAGGCCTAAAGATTTTTACATTTTTGTATTGATTTTTTTTATTTTTAGAGGAATATTTTGAGAGTATTTTAATAGAGTTTTAGAGGAATATTTTGATAAGAATTTAGTGGCATATTTTGATTTTCTCATTCAAAAAATATTCAATAACGTTTTTCTAGAACTTGAATGCATAAAAGTATTGTAATAGAGTATATATAAAATACATAAATTTCTAAAATTCTACAAGTTAATTTGTTAAATTCCATATTTTTCCTTTATAGATGTTTATTTTAAGTAAATTAACTTGGCTAAACTATTTATTTTGGAAATAATTTTCCGAAATTTACTACAATCAAAAATTATATCAATCATATAATGCAAAACTCAATCATTCAAAACTGTTATTTTAATACTTTAATTTATTTTAAATTTCAATATACTTTTTCAGTTAAAAAATTTAAAGTATCTATAAATAAATCTATCTCCATAAATACTCTTTAATCAATCACTGAATAAATATAAGAGAAAATTTAATTTTGAAGGGTATATACACGAGATCACATACATACATATACAGAAAAGTGTGTGAATATTGAGTATGGCATCTCTTAATGTTTTTATGCAGATTTATGTTTCAAATATTCTTTAAAAATAATTCTAAAATTACTTAGTTTGAAAAATGAAATTTGTATTTTGAATATTTAGTTTTATTTTTTCAATTTAACTTCTGTAAAAATAATGAATATTTTCTAATTTTAATGAGTTCGAATGTTTGCTTGGTATGTTCAAAATCAGTAATTCTATAATTGTTATCAAATGAATAATCATAAAAAAATTTTATCACCGAAATGAGATTATTTGGTGTAAAATAAATTAATATCTATGGATAATATTATGCGTTCTAAATTATTATTTACAAATATCAGTTTATTTATCATTACTGTATTATTTATCACTAATACTCAACATCCATACTAACAATTATTGCTACTTTCAAATTTTCGTTTTCATAAATCTGCAATAAAACGTTAATATATTTCGCCAACGTTATAAGACAGCATCTTAAGTAATTTTTACAATGGCGATTAGCTTATAGAGCTTTTGAAATAATGAATGATTGAAAATACACTGCCATACACCGAAAATACAATTCCATAGGAATTTACTTGGCAGATAACACGTTGTACAAAGATCAAATGGCTAAAATTACAATCTCTTGCGAAGCATGGTTAATAGAAAAATCTCAATAATTAGTGCTCTCATCATTGTTGGCTATAAGCACTGCCACACATTTCGATATAAAATCAAAGCTACTTTAAATGTATCCTTGGGTTATAGCAACCCATGCCGCTTGATATTGACAAAGTTGATCTGACATATCCTAAACCAATTATTGTGTAAACTTGGACTATACGTTTTCAAATAACAACAGATAAGAAGAACAAGCTAGACAAGGAATCAATGAATCTGGTGAGAAGAGTAAAAAAGAATTCTTGAACATTGCATGTTACTTGTGGTCGGGCATTATCTTGTTGGAATATGGTTGGTGCAAGTGCTGAAGGTACGGGCTTCATCACTCAAGGATGTAGTGCTGACAATTGAATATACCTGAAATGCGAACTAGAAAAATATAATGAAACACAATACCACATCAAACTGTGATTCCGGGTGTAAGATTAGTATGGAGATGCATAAAGCAGAAGTTCAATTTTATCTCACCACGCTGTTTCTAGACTCAAATCCGATCATTGAGGTGTTGCAGCTAAAAGTGTGATTTTTCAGAAAAGACAATATCATTTCATTCCACGATACATGTCCATCGTTCATCTCACCACTACACCTGTGATTTTCAGTTACATGAAGTAAGCTACGCCTTGCAGATATACCACTCTGATGCAAGCGACGTCGAATGGTATGATCAAACACCGAATGCTGTGTTATATACAAGTGATGGAGTTGAGAGATCCATTTCTGCCACGTGTACATCATCACGTGCTGAAGTAGAGCGAAGTGGGTGCAATCATTCTGCTGATTTGTCTCCCCTTTTTTCTTACATCACAGTATCTTGATTTTATTTAATATGATCACCGATTTCTCTGAAAGATAAATCACAATCCCTATAGGTTACTATCCTTCCACGATCGAACTTAAAAGACGGTCGAGGAGCATAGTTGAACTATTTAAGCAAAAAAAACTATGTTCTTTAAAACAGCATTTTTTTTTCATTTGCATAGCGCTTGCAGGTGGCGCAGCAATATCAAAAAGAAAAGGAAGAAGTTGGAATATTTCAGCGTATTTGGACTAAACTGGAAAACAAACTATTTGGAAAATCAAAAAGTCTGAAACTCTGCATAAAAATATTGTATTGAGGATTACTTGTTGAAACCTTGCTTGGTAATGCCGATAAATATCATGTTATGCATTTACACTCGTGTCCCTAAATTAAGGATCATGTAAGTACCGGCAAGGAAATAGACAGAAGCAAATCAAATGTTATTTACTTGTAAAGTCTAATTATTAAACAAAAGGTAAAGAGCAAAAAAGATGCTATATGTTTGACATCATTAATAAAAATTGTGATTTTTACTCCCTGGATCAAATTTCAAAAAATAACCTATTTATAAAAACCAATATAACATGGTTGGTATGATGGTTAATACATAGTACGTCCCCCCAGACGATGCAATAGAGGCCGTACAACGCCTAGGCATGCTAGGTATCAAATTATCGATCTGATCTTGGAAAATATTACACTCATCAAGCAATGCTCTCCGAAGTTCCAGTAGACATGTGGGAGGGGGTTAAGAGCTGCAATTCGTTGGCCAATCATGTCCCATACATGCTCTATTGGATTCAAGTCCAGTGAGAATGCTGGATAGTCCATAAGGGTGATATCCTCCGATTGAAGACATTCGTCTACAATGTTTGCACGGTGAGGACGGGCGTTGTCATCCATAAACAGAAATTCTGCACCCATAGCGCCCCGAAACAAACGTACATATTGTTCCAGAATGACATCCCGATAGATGTGGCATGTCATGGTTACATTCTGAACATGCAGGTTAGTTCTGAAACCCAGAATAATTCCTCCCCAAATAAGCAATCCTGCACCACCTTAACGGTGTCGTTCAATGGTGTTCTTTTAATGGTAACGGGTACCTGGCCCTCTCCATATGAAAGTCCGGCGAGAATCAGACTGAAAGCTAAACTTGGACTCGTTGAAAAACATCACTCAAAACCACTGTTGCGGTGTCCACAATGCATGCTCTCTATTCCAGGATAACCACAGGTGACAGAGATTTGCGGTAAGTGGAACACATCTTATAGGCCTATCGTACCGGTTGCTGAAGAGAGCTGATGGGACAGGTCTGATGCTTTCTCCGTCTGCTTATTTTGACAGTAACTGCCAAATACCAGTCCTCATTCGGTGTTGTAATTCGGGGGGCGATTGTGGTGTAACGTCTACTCCCATTACCACCATTTTGGTACCGTTGCCAAAACATGGAGATAACTCTGGGTGATTTCAATTTCCTCGGATACTTTCAGCTGAGTACGTCCACATTCCAGACGGCCGATAATTCTACCATGTAAAACATCATCCAAATACTTCCTTTGTGTCATAACTATGCAGTTATTGCATAAAAAGACTTTTAAAGCGCTTGTGAACATTTTGACTTCGTTGCAACTATTCCTTATATACCCATTTCTTACACTCTTGTCATTGTGACGTCCTATCGGTGCCATTTGGTGGTTTCTTGTAAGTTGCATATTATTTTTCAAGATGTGAGTGATAGTTCTAGATGGGAAATTTTTAGAGTTCAATGTATGTGTGATTCTGGATTATCCTTAATTTATGGACATGAGTGCAGTAAGAAGAATAGATTCTTATCGTAAGTAACAGGATTCGATAAGGGGAGGATCGTATTATTTTGAGAGTGTGTATTTCCTCTTTGTCATGATGCCACATACTATACATGCCATGTGATGCCATATACTGACCGAAATCCAGCTAGTGATATTCAAATATTGATTCTATAGGTTTCTCGGGGTTATTTTGAACGGCAATCAGAATTTAAACGCCTTGCCGGAACTTCAGATTTAAACGCCCGAGAAGACAGATATTATGAAGTCGATTCTGTAAAACCATGCAACCATGTCATGGACTATTAACCAGATCGTCTATTATCTGTTTATACAATGCAACGTCAACGACGTTGCAGCAATACGGACTCATCACCATGATGATAATTTCAGCTTCCCTTGATAATGCAGTATAGAGACCGAAGATGACTCTGCAATAGCCTAATTTCAAATCGTATTCAATTCAGACTTAAGAATGTCACAATGTCATCTTTTCAGATGAGTATTGGTTTTGCATGAAGCAGTAATGATCGTATACATGTCTGAAAATTCCGATGTGAATTTTCCCCACCTGGTTGTATTCAATATCACCGTATAAACTTTGCATTTAGACGATGGTATGGGTAGCCATTGAATATTCAGTGCGCACTCTCTAGTTAGGATCAATGGAGATTTGAACGGCACACTTCTGACATCTTAAGACCAGCGATTGTAGTATGTGTTCGAGGACTGTGAAACACTACAAACAATCAAACCCGAAGTAAGATTTGGACCAATGACCTGTTAAGCAGAAGTTCAGAGCGCTAACCATTCGGTTGCGTGAAGGCCATGTGATGATTTTCGGCCATTAGTATGTGAATTACGTGGTGTCATATAATCCATCACATATTTCATCAGTACTTTGGTTCGAACTAGGACTCTCATTCCGAAGAATTCAGTCGAACTGGCAGCCTTGACAGCTGATAGCGCTTTGATTTTCGACTCAACGATTAGTGAGTTCTAATGTCACCTTAGGTTTAAAAAATTATTGTGGTTCGGAATTCATTTAAAAAATTAAAGCTCCTGGTTTAGTTAGCCCTCGTGTGCAAGAAATTATCTGTGAAGGAATACCAAACCCTAGAATTCGAACATATTACTAAGTCATAGTAAACCCTGATTTATACTAATTTGATTGCACATATAAGTGAAGTTTTTATTTTCAACTTTCTCAATGCTTTATCAGCTGACATCATAAGACAAATTTTCAGCAACATTCATGGATATGATAAATTAATTTTTATATTTTTTCTAAAAAAAGGAATTAATATTCCTTTTTTTAGAAAAAATATAAAAATTATTTTATCATACACAAGAATGTTGCAGGAATGTTGTTGAAATAAACTTAAATGCTTAAGTTTAACGTAAAGTATGATATGACAAGTTCATTTTCACAATAATAAAATAGGAGATTTAAAGAAGTGAATAATAAAAAAGTAGAGGTTAAGAACATCAACATATCGAAATTTTTTCACGTAAAATATTTCAATGCATAAGTATAAAATGTACTAATTGAAGACTAAATAAGCATAAAATGCATAAGTATGAATTGCACTAAAGAAGCTTCTTCTTCTATTTAGTTTCAGAAAAAATTTTGAGATTAGCAAATGTCGAAAGAGTTTAGGAATAAAGGAAAAAAAATTTAAATTAGGCAATTCACTCACACACACAAGCAATGATTGATGACAATATAAGAAGATGAAACAAATTGTTTAATATTGGGTGCTTAAACCCAATATCAAAAAAGTGCGAAAGAAACATGAGACCTAAAGTAAGATGGAATCAATGATACTTTTTTAAGTTAATTTTCATTTCATAAATAATTTAATTTTTGGTTAGAAAAATAAATATTTTTAAAAGAAATAATTCTCCAAATCTTTATTCACCACCACCAATTCCGAAATAATAATAATTTACTAAGCGCAATCAAGTAATTGGAGGTAAGAGTTCTTTTTGAACCCGTTCCTTATCGGGCAACGCGTCAGAGAAAGCAATGCTCTCGAATATTTATATTGCCATGAAACGGTGACATTTTTTTTCGCCAAAAGATGAAACTTGAGTCGCAGGGTATTTACCCGAGACCGGTATGGGTGGGAACGAATCTGATGCAAGGTCCGGGGACAACTGGCGTAATGCACGGACATTCCAGAGTGAAGGGACGATTGCAAGACAACATTGGGATTTATAGTGATGAAACACAACTCTTAATTGAATTCATTAGAATATTTTAACTTTTATGAAAGATAACAAAATTCGACTAAAAAATAATGACAGCAGAAAAAATGTGGTTAGTTAAAAATATATTAAAAATAATTAACATTTGTGAGATTTTAGAAAACATGACTGATATTACTTTTTATTTCATGCACATCGTTATGCATGAGTTTTCCTTTTGTGAAAATGGATAACTCACTCAGAAAGTATGATAGTATTGTAAGTTATTATATAATAAAGTAAAACAATATTAATATTTTGAGCTCGAAGGAGAAATGATTTGTTTCCTTTTTTGTACATGTAAAAACATGTAAATAATAAAAATTGTTATAACTAAGGTAAGGGTATCGGGGATAGTTGTCCCGGGTCCCTATGTCAGGAGGGGCCCCCAAATCAAACAGAAAGTGTATTTTCAGGTGTCATTCGAAAGAAACTTTTGTTAAATTGAATAGAAAGTTTGTTGTTCTGAGCAGAGGGCCCGCCAACGAAGTTTTTGCTCCGGGACTCAACTAGACTAAGTCGGGCCATGCTTATATTCATTAAAAAATCATTTTATTTTATATAAACAGCACTATAAATGAAAAATTAAATGAATCTATTTGAAATCCTACAAAATAAATAAATGAAACTTGTGTAAAAAGTCTCTCCAGTCACCAAATTAATTATTTCAAATAAATAATGAACTAAAATAACTTATCTCGTTCTCAATTCAAATAAACTCCACTAGCAAATTTTGCAAAAAAAATTTTTTTTTTCAGGATTTTTTTTCTTAATTTAATCTAAGAGATTTCAAAACGGACTTAAACCAGTGTGTTCTGGAACCGGCTTTTTTTCTTCGGCAGTAATAAATTGAATGAAACAATAAAAATGCCGGTGCTGGTCGGGAGGCAGATAAGTTTGTCTTACTGCATGTGAAGATGGTTTCGAAGGAGGTGCGGCGGTTGGTGTTGGGATTCTTTGTATTAATCTTGTGTTTAGTTCCAATCAAAGGCCATGATTATCTGCCTGAGGAAGGAATACCCCGCAGTTATCGAGGGTAAGCTCGTTTTCCATCCTTAATTGAGCCCTTCAACCCCAATGTACCCGTCTCTTGCAGACAGAACCTACGTAAATATATATGCATTTTAATATGCTGTAATTAGATAAACTTGACAAAATCAATTGTTTTATTTTTAAAATATTGTTCACTTATATACTTACACATTAAAGCTTTAACATACTTATTGTTAATAAGAACTCTCTTTTAATGCATCTTGTAATGGATTTAAAATAAAAGCTAATCTCTCTAAAGATTATAAAGCAAATCTGCCTAAGTTTATATATGATATATATATATATATATATATATATATATATATATATATATATATATATATATATATATATATATATATATATATATATATATATATATATATATATATATATTTATATATTGGTGTTCAAAACAAAATCTAATCTATCAGAATAATTAATTATATCTTTATGTCTATTATTTATAGCCATATAAATAGATTAAAGAAATTTTATTCTGATGTCTGCTTGAAAAAAATATTTGAAATCAAGAAAAAAATCACTCAATATATTTTTTTAATGTTAAAAATATATTAAATTTCAAAATCCTGATAAAAACTTAAAAAAATGTATACAGAATAAATTTCAAAATTATATATATTTTTGATATTTATTATGTAATATAATATTATACATGTTTAATCAAATAATATATGCAATAATACACTTCACATGAATCGATAGCATACATGAATGATTTTAAAAATTCATATTTAACTATTTACTGAGAAAAAAGCTACCTGATTGTATTTAAAAATATCAATACCATATTATTTAAAATTAAAAGAAATTAAAATTTTAAGCTTTAATTTATGATATTATAAATTATAAGTAAAAAAAGTACTTCATTATAAATTTAATAAGTTTATATAAATAACTTACTTTTTCAGATTTTAAAAATAAAATAGATTGCGCATATGATAAAACATGTCGGATAACAAATTTTGCAGATGTTCATATTTTATTCATTTAAAATCTAATGTTATTTAAATACCATTTAATTTATCAACTAAAAATTCCATATGAATGTTATTATAAAATTTTTCATTAATTAATTAATTAATCGTAATCACCTTCAATCAAATATGTGATTTATAAGTATTCATTGGAACAAAGTATTTTAACAAAATGATTCTTTTCTAACTTATATGACATTATTAAAAAATAATTAAGGGAATATGCCTTCACGATGCAAATATGTTGGGTGGAAAATTTTCATGCATTATGTAATGATGTATAATGATTTTTCATTTCGATGGGCTAAATTAAATGAAATTTGTAAAATGAATTCGAAGGAAATGTTATCTTTATTGGAATTGAATCAATTAAAATTAAATTGTAATTGAATTCAATTATAAAAAGAATAAGTATAAGAAAAGAATAAGGAATTTTGTATATTTCTTTTAAAAAATTATGCAGTATTACAACATTTATGGATTTAAGAATCTGTTAGTGTAAGCGTGCTATGTTTTCGAGGAAACTTGTTTGTTCAGTTATATGAATATACATTAAAAGTTTTATCTACTTTTTAACACTACATGAACCACGTTTTATTATTTAACTAATACCACTGTGAGGTCAGTAGAACAACTAACTTAAAATTTTCAGAAATATTTGATGCATGGAAATCACGATTTTTAATATTATTCGAACAGATAACTGAAAAAAATTAGGAGTAAATAACATATAATAAAAGTGTAGATCTTATTTTATATCGTTAAAAACTTCATTTACATAGTTTTTTTCAGGCATAAATAACTTCGAATTTTTAATGTTTTTGCTACTCATAAAGATACTAAATTTTAAAAGGAATGGTTTGGTAATTATAAATGTTATACTGAACTGAGAAAAAAAGATAATTTACTGTTATATATATATATACTATATATATATATATATATATATATATATATATATATATATATATATATATATATATATATATATATATATATATATATATATATATATATATATATATATATATATATATATATATATATATATATATATATATAACAATAATATTCTTCAGTTATAAAGAGAACATCTTCTTTTAAATACTACTGAAGCTAAAAAAATTCAAATTAAAAAATCGTTAAGGCTTAGAATTGAATGAAAATGCAGTAAACATTTTATGTGGTGGAAACAGTTTGTTGGCATTGTTTCCTCAGATATGAAGTATACAGATTTCTGAAAGCTTCTGAAGTTTGCAAAAATTTAAGATTAAAAAATTAGAAACTATTAAACTGTAGGGAATGAGTAAAGAATTTTTTACGTACTTAAAAAATAATTGTAGCATTAGTTCCTTTTCATATAAAGAACCTCAAATTCTGAATATTTTCGAAACCCAAAGATTCCAAACTAAAAACTTGTTGTTTGTTGTTAACTTGTTTATTGAAAAATTCAACAAAAATTAATTGATTATTTTCACTCAAACATATCACTAAAAATGAACATTATTTTAAATCAATAAAATAAGAATGTATCAAAATTTATTGTAAAATTTATGATCTCCACTTTATATATATATATATATATATAAGCCCGATAGCTTAGTAATAATGCTCGGACGCTCCCAAGGCGTCCGTGGTTTGACTCTTGGGTTGGGCAAGGTTGTCCATCTACTAGTCAAAGATAGGCTTTGTTCTGGAAGAGAATTTGCACAATTTTAAGTATTCACTTATTATCTGGTCAACCATTTCTCGGAAAAGAAAATGTCAACAAATGTTGCAATTTAAAAACTGCACCATGGGAACTACACGTGGTTATCAAATATTAAGAACACTTTAGATTTAAAAAGAATCCTTTATTAGAGAGAGAGAGAGAGAGTGGTTTAGAAACCTTTTAACACGTAATACAGCTTAGATTCGCTTAGGAATCAAACCACACAAATGCTGAATAGTGTTAGAGAAATATTGTATCATTTCTTCATGAAGATATTGTGAAAGTTCTGGGAGAGATGCCGGTAAAGGATATCGATTCCTTATTGAACTCCCTAAAATAAACCATAATAACTCATTTATATTAAAGTCAGGGGACTGTATAGGCCATGGTAAATATTTAACTTTATTTTCAAATTTATCATAAACTAGAAGTGTGCAAGTCCCGCTGCATGGATAGGTGGATTAACCTGAATAATTCCATCTCCAGTAGGAAACAAATTTGCATCATAGGATGGACCCGGTCAGCTAAAGTCTGTCAATACTTCTCCTTTGGGACTCTTTCTTTCAAGTTTATAATTGGTCCAGCAGAAAACATCACAGCTGCGCATATTGTGACAGATCCACCTCCATACTTGGCAGTAGGAAATACACAATCATGATCATATGCTTATTACTATGTCCTCCAAACGTGCACCTGTACTATTGTTGGGGAAATCATGAAAGAAAATTCGTCAAACAATATTATTTTCTTCCATTTATCAATCGATCAAGTTTTATGGGAGTGATACCACTGAAGTCAACTTTTGACATTAACATCTGGGACAACTATTGGGAATTGCTGCTCTATGGCAAATGTTTGTATATTATGTCTCTGTTTATGAAGGTGCCTTCTAGTCGCTATAAAAATTGATACTGGAGAAGACAGTAGCTGATTGAGCTCTACGGTTACAGTTGTTCGCTTTTTAGACATTACAATCCGCTTCATTCCTTTTCAGTCTCTTTCACTGAGCCTTTCTCTTTCTAAACATCTTAAACTCAGAACTTCTGATTTTTTTCTCTTCTTTCTGTTCACTATTTTGCTTCTCCTAACCTATCTAGCCATGGTGTGTCTTTGTTCTTAGACACAGTACCTTTAGTAAGTCCAAAGAGTTGGGGTATTTCGGTCACTCTTATTCCTACAAAATGAATACTTTGAAAATCCGCGGGATCCAATATTTTACACTTTTGAAATAACTCAAGTTACAGAACTTCACTAAAATTACCAGCAAATACCAAAATATATACATGTCTGTATAAAAAATCTAATAAATAATGCTTAATAAGCACATTAAAAAATTTCATTTTAGTTCACAATTGTTTCCATTATTTTCCTAACCACCTATATTTTACAAGCTCATTAATTTTTTTTTTTTGGAGAACTGCACCCTTTAAATTTATGATTATATTTTACGCAAATATGCCAACGAAAGAAATGTAATGTGAATTAAAAAATAAATTTTCATCTACATATCTGTATATATATTTATTTAAAAGACTATTTCTTCCATTAAAAAATCACTAGCATTTGTTTTCCGAACATGATCGACGAGACAGTACTAAGTACGCAGTTTTGTTAATTCCTTCTTCTGAAAAATGCATTGAATTTTCTCTTAATAGTAATTTGTGAGATGAATCTTTCTCTCGCGAAGTATATTAAGTTTCCTTGGATAAATCAAGCTAATATGTTAGTCATTTCGGTATGAATTTTTCTTTGATAATTTATAAAGATATAGTTATCTCTTCAATATATAGTTTTAATTCTGCTTATCTTTTTTTAATGATGCATTTTTATGATTTTCAGATATACTGTATTTCGAGTAGTTCCAGTAACTGATGAGGATTTGGAAAACTTACGATCTCTAATTGAGAAAGATGATTATCAAGTAATAAATCATTGTACATTTATTTACAATCAACGTAAACTAATCTATAGATTATACTTGACTATAAGCACAGTGAAGAATTACAGTTTTATATATAATTAATCTCTTGCATTTGATTATAATCGAATATTGTTAAATTTAGAAATTATTATTTTAAATTTAACAATAAATTTTATTTAATAACAATTTTAAATTTTAGAAATTATTATTTTAAAGTATATTAGTTTTAATTCAAGTATACAAGTATATTGTATCTAATTCTAATACACTCAAAGTTTGAAAAATAACCCATGCAAAGTAATTTTCCTAAATTATGTTTTTATAAACTTCTTCTGCCCTTATTTTCGATATCCAAGGAAAACTTATAAAAAATTATATTTTGATATTCTCAAGAATGAATACTAGGTCATTTAAATTACTGTTTTTATGCATATAAGTAGTTCTATGAATATCTAAAGATTCAGCTTTTAAAAAAATCTCAATTAAGAGCACTTTATATTCAAATAGCTATATTTATTATATGCACATTTATTCACACCCATGAGAAAAAATATGCTTTTATTGTAGAACTAATAAAAATAATATTAAAGTTACAATAGCAATTTAATTATCTAATTGAAATTATTGGAATTAATTTATGGCTAGAAAAAAATGCGATGTAAATTTTTGTCTCTCGGTAAAGTAAGTTTTTATTACAAAGTAATTAAAATATTAATGTATAATAAATATCGATTTATTACTAAATAATTAATTGCTATATTATAATATATTGCTACAATAATTTTATTGTATATATTATTTTTTGTATTTTTACATTGTTATATTAAAATATAAATCTAAGTTTTACAAAAGTTTCTTTAGACGTTACAATCTAAGAAGGAATCAATTTCTATACAACGAAAATTAAATTGTGGATATTAAAATGTTTTGATGTTGCCACTGTAAACTAATGGGACAAAGGACCGGTCTCGTGCCAGCAAATTAATAAATTTTACATCTGTCCCATTCACAGAGTGCTGGACTAGCAGCCGAATGGTTAGTACTCTGGTCTTTGAGTCAATAGTTCGTGGGTTCGAATTCCACCTCTGATTTTAATTATTATAGGGATTCGAAATACACTTTAAATTGTATGTCCTGGTGTAATTACAATCCATGTGCAACAAATGACTGTTAAGACAAATCAGCGAGAGTGTAAAAGATATGGTATCACTTCAAGAATTGGCCACGTTACTTGACTATGGTTCAAAACGATGAAGCTATGAATTATTAGAAGTCCTCCGTAAACTCACACAAACAAAAAATGTTTCTTAATAAGCTACCGATAAAGGCTACGGTAGCTTAGTTTACAGAGAGATGTACTCCTATTCTCGAGAAATATAAAGTTCTATATTTAATCTCCCATGCTCCTTAAAAGTTGCGAAGTATCCTCCGCTGGTGATACGTATAAAGGAAGAAGGGCTGCCAAAATTTATATCTCCTTAATTTTCCTTAATTGTTACAGAATTTTACTCATTTCAGTGGGTTGAAATAAGGATGTGGAAACTCACACATCATAATAACCCAAACTACCTGTCGATTCTTTAACAAGACTGCAAAATAAAATACCAGCTATATAAATAAAACCGCTATTCTGTGTGCCTACTTAATTTAGATGCAATATTGAATTGAGAACGGTTGGATGATATGGAATTGAATTCAGATCAGCTTGTTTATCTCCTCAGGTTTTTAATGTTTAATTCAAACCCAAATTAGTGTCGTGTGAAAATCAATGTAAAGTTATTTATGTTATATTCGCATCTTTCCGTAACTTATGTCTCTTCAAGAAAGGAGGAGTGAAATTTATTTTTCCTTTTTTTCAAAGCTTTTATACATGACTTAACAGCTAGAGGTAGAGAATAAATGCGGATCAACCCCTTCTTTCTACATTCCCAGAATATAAATAAAAACACTCTCTTGCTTTTTGAAAAAAAAATGTGTGTAAGCATGTTTTTGATTTTTCCAATGCGCCACAGATTGAAAATGTAATGGGACCCGGGTTAAAAGTGTCAGGACTTCATAAAACTAAAGGGAATTGATCCATACTTGAGACTTAATGACATTGTGTAAACAAGCGTTCTAAGGAAAAAATCTATTTCTATATTTATAATTACTTTATACACACATACTCCACACACCCATTCATATATACATATTTATATATACTTAACTGGTAGAGCATACATACATACATACATACATACATACATATATATATATATATATATATATATATATATATATATATATATATATATATATATATATATATATATATATATATATATATATATATGCTTTACCAGTTAAGGGAAGCATCCGTGTCGGAGTCTTCCTAATTTAGGAGCAGAGATCGAACAGAAGACCCCCTAATCCTTGCCAGCCACACCTAGGGCCTTATTTCACTTACAATACATTTTGACCATGATCTTTTGAACGTGCTCCAACCACCTTAGCATGACTGATCTTCTATTAAGCCGGGATTCAAACTCACTACCTTCCGATAATGATAATACCCTTTTAAACTTACATCAGTACATTATTTACCACACATTAGTACATTTTACAATATTATTTCCTTATTTATTGCTAAAGAAATCAAATTCAATTAAGAGCAATGTTTTAAATTAGAATCCAGAACTCTCTCTCTGCAAACATTCTTGCCTGCTTCACGCAGTGAAAATCAAATCAATCAACAATTAAATGGAAAGTTTAACGGTTCGTTTAATAGCACATAATGCTTTTCCATTCCATTGGTTCTAGATGTAAATTTAGCACCTAGTCCCCAGCAATGGAAGAAAGTTCAGGCTTACAACGAATTTATATTATACTTAGTTCCTAATTTCATGAAAGCCATATATTGAGTCAAGTGTCGAACCCGCTCTCTATGGGCCATCTTTCCTTCAGTAAAACTCATATCAGAATGAGCAGTAGCATAATCTATATATATATATATATATATATATATATATATATATATATATATATATATATATATATATATATATATAATTAAAAAACTGAATACAGACTTGTTTTATCGTTCGAAAGACATTGGAATTGAATTTTAGAAATTTTATTTCATTAAAAACTAATCTTTCTAAATTTTGGTTAAAAATTAAGAAAGATTAATATTTAGAAATTAAGAAGAAGGAAAAAGAAAGGGAGCAAGAAAATAAGTAATATAACCATAAGTAACTCAGACTAGAGTTATGTAAGTTAGTGAGATTGTTCTGACTTATTTATTTTCAGATTAGCTCTTATTCAAATAAAAATTTTGAAATTTTATTCCGATGTCTCTTTCTCACATAAAACAATTCGGTGAAATTAAGTCTTTAATAAATCAACTTATGTACTTCTTAAAATTTCTTTTGGTCTAACGACTGTCTAAAGTGAACTCAAATCAATCCCTAAATTACATTTTATGAATTGAGTCAATTAGACAGTGAAAATTTTTTTTTTATTTTTAAAATCGGTTGAACATAACAGTTAATTTTATTTATTTTTATTTCAATTTTTTTTATTAAATTTAAACTAAACAACCACTTGTCATCAGTCATTAATGGATGAAAATGCAAATTTCTGTTCCATTTTGTAGTTCATCACCAAAGTCAAACTATTGCCACTTGCTTTCATGTTCAGTCACAATATAGACTACCATTATTTTATAAGTTTGCATTTACATATTCAAAATTATTGCATATTACCCACTGATATATCCATACACTTGTATTTTGTTTCGATAAGCAGTACCGGTAAAACATTACAAGTTAATTTCAATCCACCAATTTGATTGAATCAAGAAGCGGGTAACGAAATAGAAAAGCTTACTTTTCTCTTTTCAGAACACCTTGTATGGACTTTGTCAAAAATCGATCCGGTGAAGTATAGCGTCATTTCGCGAGCTGAAATCATATATGACGAAATGACTATCATCACGATAACAAGCTTGCCAATCAGATACTTATATGTGCGCTTGTTTCATGTCTTTTCTATTAGACACGCAATAGCACTTATACATTTTCTATAAAGAAATATTATGATAAAAAATTAATGTGCATGTTTATTGTTACTTATAAATAAGTACTTCCTTTTATAAATATCTTTAACACAACTCCCGCAAATAAATAAAAACCAGAAAGTCAAATAAATATACAACTTAGATTCAAAACATGGGGACATGGTAGACAAGTGAGAAAGTCCATCTTCAAGGAAACGAGTTCGATACTTGTCATTAATAATAATCAGCGTGCAAATAGAAACAATCCATGTTAAAAGTTTTGAAAATTACATTTATCCAATGTTCCTTAGTTAGTGCCTATCTACTATCTGATTGGCTTAGCACTCAGGGTTTCATTTCAGCAATTGAATGATTCAATACCCACATCGGATGTCGATAGTAGTTTAGATTCCACATTAAACTATGAACGCTAATTACCTACAATGTGCAAAAAATAATCTTTTATTGATAAACAAGCGAATTTTTTGATTATGTGGTTTTATTTACGGGCGTTTAAAAATATATCCATATGCGTCGGAAACATGGTCATTAACAGCAAGAACAGAGAAAACATTGATGATCCTTGAAAGGCCAAGCTACGAACAGTTTTTGGTGGTATCAAAGACAATGGAAATTGATATAGAAGGTACAACTTTGAGCTTTACAAACTCTTTAGAAACGATGACATTTCACAGTTTATCAAACTAAATAGAATGAAATAGGCTGGTCATCTCATAAGAATGGAATGTGATACTGCTGTTTTGAAAGTTTTCAATGCAATCTCTTGGGGAAAACAACCAAGGGAGAGACCGAAAAAGAGATGAGTCGACTTTTTGAACTTCGAGTTTATTATTATTAAAATGAAAAACTGGAGACCTATCGCTAAGAGGAGCCTGGTTGGATCTTTTGAAGATGGTAAAGGCCCACAACAGTCCAGTTATGAAGATGATGATGAGAAATATGCAGAAAATGTTTTGTATAAGTCTAACTTTATCTGCAATGTTAAAATTTAATAAATTCAAAGCGATTTACTCATCAAGTAGGTCTTTCATATTTCATTATGCCATACTTCTAAATTAATATAATAAAACATTTTAAAAAATTATAATTGTAATTTATATGTTCTAAACTGAAATTCAATTTAAATTTGCTAACTTAATCATTTCAATTTCCATATTTGTTTGCTATAGTTTGCGACTGCCCGACTGTAAAACAACAAAACATCGACAAATGCTTTATAATTTTGAAGTGTTGTCAGTTAAGAGACGAGGTTTTCATTCCCCATTCACCCCAGAAACGACATTGGACACTTCTGAAATTTTAACGACTGCACTAAGCTTGACAAATATTCTGCTGTATCAGTACAGAACGCATTCATCAGGGACCATCAGAGTCAAATATAAGTAACAAAGATAATACCAGGGTGGGTCATAACATTTCGCAAGTTCATTTCCAGACAGCGCCTTCTGCTTTGATAGACTCTTCCAGTGTTTTATTTTGAGACTCTTCAGATCTGTTTCAAGATAGCCGATTTCGGTGGCTTGACCATCCTAATCAAGTGTCCTGTTCACTTCAATCTTTGGATTGAAATACATTTTATTATGTCTGGTTATTTATATAGTTTATAAAGTTAATAATTGGTTCTTCTCCATACCTCCAACCTCTTACACCTCTCCATACCTTCTCCATACCTCTTACACCTCCCAAAATACTTTCACAATATCTTTATAGTAATGTCTAAAATAAAAATAATTATAGATATTACTATAAAGATTTTATTCATATATTATATTTAAGACATTTTTTCAAAAAACTGAATATTAAGTAAAAGTGACAGTCAAAAATTTATTGTGATTGTTTATTCTATCAAAAGATTTTCTTTTGGTCATTGTAGAGACATTACACTTCTCCTTATTTTTGGACCTTAATTATTCTACTTTTGTCGACTATTTACTATCCATAATTACTTGCATGTTGATATGAAATTCTTGAATTTATGAAAGATTTTAATATAATTTACTAAAAAACTCTTAAAAAACGAAATTTAATTTATTTGCTTTCATTTCTAACTTTCTTAAAATGAAGTAATTATTTAACTGCTAAATTAGTTATCGAACTCATGACTTTGTGTATTTAAAATAAATTTTCTAAGAGGAATAACATGATTTCATAAATAAAAAATTTGCCTTGTTTAACTTATTAGTAGAAAATATACCTTGTTGTACTTATCGTGCATCATTATTTTCAAATTTTCAAATTTTGTAGTCTTTTGTAGGATATCATCAAACACTGATTAAACAAAGTGGTATTATAAAACAGAAGTTAATTATTTGATTTAAAATGTTTGTACTATTTGGCTAATTTTTATCGTATATTTTATTTTTTATTATATTTAATAGTATCTTTCTCAAAACGTTGTTTTAATTCATACTTCGTTATTTCAATGCATAGTTTCATTAATTTCACACCATGTAATATAAGACTTAAATGATGAAGGTTGTTGTATTCATCTATGGGCCTTACGGAGTCTGTCATATTGACAGAAAATAATGTCTGATGATATTTGAATATTACAAGACATTATCTTCTGCAAGAATGTCTTTCTTATCTCTTCTATCTATTTCTTAAAGTAAAGCATATTCGTGTGACAAATGAAAAAAATGATTGTGAGAAAGTGATCTACTGATAATTTTTTTAAAAAAATGAGTAAAAAAAACTGAGAAAATTCTGATTAATTAAAAATGACCATAAAGAGAAATCTTTAAGTTTTCATCTTTGATTTTTATAAAACTATTTATTAAAAGAAAGCTGTTTTAAGTTTTATAAAATTCATTTATTAAATTGCAATCAGCAAGACCAAAAGCGAAGTCATGTTCTTCATTTAATTTGGTCACCCTAAATTGCAAAGGCCTTAAATATTAAGTTAGAAAAGCAATAATTAAAAGCTCAATAGGCTATATTTAAAATACAGCTTTTGTTTCACTAATTAATGTAAATATATTGTTCATTACTTTTTATTTTTAACATCAATATATTCTGTACCTTTCGTTTTTATCATTCAATTTAATTTACGGACATCATTATTCAATAAGAATACATTGTTGTGATAACAATATCCATATTACTTTCAACAAACAGAATCTTTTTACAGTGGTCAGGAATTAAATTTTCATTATTATTACAGCAGTGAAACTTAACTTATAAAGAAATTCTGTAAATCATTGCGAACTTCAAAACAAGGAACCTCAAACGCAAATTAATTCATGGATTTCATAAACTATTTCAAATTATTAAATGTCTGGTGTGTGTGTTCATTGGCAATATGGGCAGTTGTAGGAATAAGCGTAATATTTTGGTTGATGTTAACGTTCGTTGAAGAAGATGCCATCTCACTTGTGACGGAAATCTGCAACAGAAACAAGTGGATTGTCGCTGATAATACTGTTATGAAGAGTAAAATGAATTTCTCTGTTTCTCCACCAATCAGAGAATTGGAATTTAATTTAGATAAGAAGCCGAAGGATTCTGTTCAAAGTAAGCAGTCAGTTCCAAAACCAGAATTCCATTCAGAGAAAAATCAAGAAGATGGAATAAATTCGATAATCATTCAGGAGAAAATGAAACCCGATGATGAATTGTCCATTATCACCATTCCTCTGGAACATGGAAATCTTCAACAGGAATGTATCTCCACTTCTGGTGGTGATTTTGGAAGAACGCCAGTTTTGAAGAGTCAATATTTGGACATGGACGATTTTGACGAGACAAAAAATTATTCTGAGGTTGATGTAAATGGTTCTCCTGTTATTGAATGTGCTACTGAAAAATTGTCATCTGCCATCGATGCTGAAAGTGCCAATTTAAAAGATAAATTAATAGATCCCAATAAGTCAACAATCTGCAAAAAAGAAATGAACCTCATCCCAGAAAAACACAGGAAAACTAATATTAAAATCAATGAAATTAAGAAAATTAATGAAGCAAACATTATCCAATATGCTACTAAGATTAATTTTTGTTTACAAGGCATTGTGATTTTATATACTGCTTATAACATCTTGAAAAAAGGTAAATAACACAGTACTAAGCTCGACGAAATATCAAGACAGCAAAATTTATTCTATTTCGGTTTAATATTATACGCGGAAGGTGTAAAGTTTATAAAGAAAAAAAAAAAAGCATATACATAAAATGTGTTTTGTTAAAATCAATTAAATAACTTTTTAGCCAGTAAATATTTTGCAAGAAACCCCCTTAATAAAGTCTAGAGAAAACATGTTCCTGCAATTTTCTTAAAAAGAAAAACTACATAAAATTGTTAAAACAAAATTAGGTGAAGCTCTTCCAATAATTTATAAAATAAAGATTTAATTTTAAATGGATTGATGCTTATGAACTTAGAAATGTTTAAATAAGTATTTTTTAATTGTGTGCCACAGTTACAGAAATATGCTTATTAATTTTATATTTCTAATAATATGATATTAATTTCCCACGTGTAATATTTAAGCATGTAAAAGCAATTAAGCTGCAAATTCTCTATTTGTTAAAAAAAAAAAGTTTCATTAATAACCGTGAGTATGAAAGCAGGTAAACCAGTAATATATGAAAATAGGCATGCATTTGTTTTTATTTTAATTGTACACAGTTATATAAAACCCCGTTTCTACAAAAAACTGACTGGCCGATAAATCCATACTAGAGCATCATTGATGGCAGCAAATAAGCAAAGCATTAGAATGAGTATCAATCAATGAAATTCATTGATTGGAGAACATATGATCAAGGGACTACTAATGGAAAATAAAATAAATACCAGGAATAAAACTGATTAAGAAATTGAAAAATTTTCAAAAACAATTTGTTCCATGTACTGTTCACTTTTCCATAAATAAAGAAGAAAGTGATTGCCGGCTGGCAGTTTTCTGAGGTACCTGGTTCTAGTGAACCTAAACCCTCATTGGCTATCTAAAAATGAAACTAGGAAGCTATTTCGTGATCTGATTGGCATAACAAGAAGAAGTTTTAAATGGGCGGGGCTAAGTTGAGTTTTCTTGAGAAAAGCTAATTTTTGATGCAGAGTAATTAAAAAATTATTAATTAAATTTGGATTTTTTGGATAAAAATTAATTTGTGTTATAACACATAAGCAATATTTACAAAAAAAGTTAGTTGGATTAACATAGGAAATGTCCTTAACTAATCTGCTCATAACAGTATCAGTGATAGTTAGGATGAGTAGAAAAACTTGAGAATACACGAGTACAAAGACTTCAAACACTTATAATCTTTATTTATTTTTTTTTATTAATTTTTGGGATATATACTTTTTATTTGTTTATTTATTTTTATTTTATTTATTTTTGTTTACTTTTTTATTTATGTTAGCGAGTAAGACTGGAAAAAGGTTTGTTGTTAGTATTAACAAGGACGTATTGCTTATAAATAAAGAAGAGCAACTAAGATAATGTGACCCTTAAAACTTAAAATGAAAAATTCTTAGAAACTTAAAGTAAAATAAGTAGTTGAGGAGCATGAATATAATTTTCTATTGCAATTTTAGTATCAAGACACGGTAAATATTAATTGAATGTTTAATGAAATTAATATTTTAATGAGAAATAGAAATTATATATCAAATAGAATCCGCCGAAAATCTCCTCAGTTCTCAGATATTAGCAGCACACAAATTGGATTCTAGTACCTTTCATCATATTCTCACCTTGTCATGATATATATTTGAGTTCAACTACAAATTGTGAGAGTTTCCAATATTCCATTAGTAAATATGATTGATTGCACTAGTATAAGCATTTAACCTTTTCCAGTATATTTTCTTTCAAAGTTATTAGAATGATGATAATTACAGATATTTTTCAAATTACATAATGAACTTCCAAATTTTATCCCATTTGATTTACATTTCAACTGATATTGAGGGTTTTGTTATATTAAATCACCATAAAAAATGACGATGTTGGCACTGAGATGGTCTATCTTAGATCTCCATCTCGATAATGAATGGTAATTGTACGAATATTTGAGTACAGACATTTTCATCGCAACAATCTTTATTAGAATCAGGAAAAAATCAAAGAAGATCAATTCCTCTATTTATTAATCTTACACCCTAAAAGACTCTTGTAATTGTGTGAGAACATAGATGATCATTCTCGTGAATATTGCCCTCAAGTTGGAGTCTTTAATAACTTTCAGGTTGTATATTGTCTCCTTCAGACAGCGATATTTGATAGTCCTTCATTATTATCTAGGTTTCCTCCGAAATATTACTCTAAAGTATTATTCGGAGATGCTTCATTCAGAAACCAGTGTCAAATCATTACTCATTAGAACAAATAGTATAATCTTTATCCCAAATTAAAAAAAAATTTTGTTGGGAAATCAACCTTTAAAATTTCTTAAATTTAACAGTTGTAAGCATTTTAAATCAACATAAAATCAAATGTCAAAAATTATGTTTTGTTTATTAATAAATGACCTATATTAAATAATGATTTTTATTTCTGAAGGATTTATTTATTTCCCTTTGCAGGGTTATGAAAATTAACAAAAACTTATGAATTATAAATGATCATTGTTCTCGTATTATTCGTGAACATTAATTGCAATGTGCTAAACTTAAGATAAATCAATGATTTTGAATGATCTCATATGTTTTTTGTTCCCTTTTACACCAGTGTGAATTGTAAGCGATCATTACTTCAGTACTTCTTCCAAATGATATTTGCTGGATATTAATAATTTTCCCAAGATAATAGCTCTATGTATACATTTTTCTTAGAAATTTGATCCATTTTTACTGTAAGACTAACGTTCTTATAATTTGATACTTTTTAACTGTTGTGAACATCAAGTGATTTTTCCGCGAATGAATTTGAATTATGTATAATATTAATGGAAGACAATATCTTTGATAAACATTCGCACATTTTTTTGTTTATAAAGACGGAGGAAAAACAAAATAAAATGAGTTGACATGTTTTTGAACAGTTAATCGTGAAAGCGACAACGTTGACCTTCCTACAACTTAGTTTTCTCCAACTTGTTTTCAGTTTCATAGTTTTTGAACTGTACATAAAAATGTATCAAAGACAGTATATTTTTAATTAATTAATTAATAATTCTCTCTTTTTAAAAGCCCTGATATGGAGTGGAAAGAAGGATACCAACTCAAGTGTCAGTTAATTCACTTGTTTTTTTAAGTATTCAATATTCCATGCCTATATTATCCATTAAATTATCTTAACAATAATAATTAATGAATTTAAAGATGTTATCAAATTATGATTCCCAATGTGTAGGTTTCTCAAAAAATCCAGCAAAAAACCGTTACAAACACATCCTCTTCCGAAGCTTTTTTATTTACAGAGTGTACAATATATATTGCGATTCTTTTAGAATAAGGATGGAGTGTATCGTGTAAAAATAATGAATTGTTTCTACACGATATTCTGTGCATTAATGGAAACATAAATCTTCATTTATAGAACATTATTCTAATTGTCAGGCAACATTTTTAATCCTTACATAACTTGTAACTTTCTAATTTTATTTATCACTACTCGTAAAGATAATTGGAAAATAAATATTTCTCATTCTCTTAAAGGAAATTGGTTTTGTTCTCATAAAGAAAAATAAAATAAAGAAAGGTTCAATGTTCTTCTGCAATTTGCCTGAATCTGTATTTAATACGTAAATGAGACGAAGAAATAATAAATATTAATTTACACTTTCGTAAATAATACACTAAATTATATAATTATTGTATCTTATATAAGTTCTTATTATATATGTATTGGCTTTTTTTTATTGCATTAAACAGAAATGTGCTTAAAGTGTTGGACTATTTGCAAGTTATTGGAAACCATCAGAAATGAAATCTTAAGAAATCCTTTAGAGATAAGCACTCGAATTTGAATATATTTTCAATAGAAGTGACTGTCTTATTTTTGCGATATTTTTTTGTTTAGGTGCAATATAAGAACGTTTATTTTCAAAATAATTACTAAAGGATTATATTCGTTCTAAAGAGTAAAATGTTAAACAGCGGGAGATGCTTTGCTTCTGTAGTTTCATATACTAAAGGAATTTTTAAGCGTTTTTCGAATTAGATAAATTTTGAAAATGGATTGAGAACTCATGCCTAAACAAAAGCATGTTATATCCTTTTGCATACTGCAGTCGTACAAAACTATTTTTTAAGCAAACTAAATTGAACGATGAGAATGTTAACTGTATATTTTCAAATATTCAAACTTAATGTTAAAGTCTTATTTAGGCCCACTGCTTAACTGTGACACCCAAAACATTGGCGAAATGCCAATTGCAAAGTTAACACAAACATGCATAATGCGAAAAGACATATCCAATGCCCAATTCTGAAATAACACGTTTCTTTCATTTAGACATTAATTAAGAACTGTGTTTTATTTTAAAATGTGTAATGCTTCCCTTTATAAATTATTAAAAGCTATGAAAAGATAAGTTTTATCCTGGAATTTTCTAATCCGAATTATCTTTCTTGTGATAGATCAGAATCCTTCTTCTCAGATTTATCGCTCTTTGGCAATGACGTGAACCCAAATAGGATCTAACGAAACATATTATTTTTTAATAAAATATCCGATCGCATCAAATTGTTCCTTTTTTATTTCAGTAAAGCAACTGATATTACGTACTGTTGAATTGTCTAGCTTTAAGGATATCGGTTTTGTAAAGTCATTTGCTTTGATTACTTAGTATGTTTTATTTTATATGATTGTTATTTCTACTTATTAATGGCACCATTTACATTGTCAAGTTACACTTGATCCAATACTCCCAAAGTTGATTTGTGGTTTAGATCTTGATTGTCACCTAAAAGTTGCTACCTACTACTTGGATCAAGTGTAGTTGGTATTCCCTTATTAGATTTCCTCATTACATCAGTTGAGGAACATTAGAGCCTAGGAAATTTTAATAGTCATAGGTCCTTTCAGCACAAATGTCTTCGCTGTGATCAAGTATGAATCCCTCCTTCCATTCACAAGAACAGGTATTTTCTCTGCCGTTACAAAAGCTATTAATAGAACCAGTGAAGAATATTGTGTCAAAAATTTTAATTGAAGATCATCAATGCTTTATGTGTAAAAATGTGATAAAACTGATTATAAATTCCTTAATAATTTGCTTAAAAATAATTTAATTTTTAAAATGTAATTATTAGTTATATGTAAAAAAATGTTCTTTATTTTAACTTAACAATTTCAGATATCTTTAATTTGACAATCAGTCAGCAAAGTACGAGATTTTTCCCTGTTGTTTCTTATGATTAGAATGGTAATCTTCTAATGATAAAAATAGACATTAAAATCAGAACATTATAGGCTTTTTTCATATACTTACCACTAGAATGATAAATGAACTACTCAAAAATGTCTGATACAAATTTTTAAAATGTAGCCTGGTACTATTTTTAGGCATTATCGAAATAATCATAAAATGAGCCATTTTGATACTTTTTACAACCGGAAATCAACTTCTATGTAGCATCGTACCAATGCACAAGGATGGCTCCAAAAAAAGAAGCAACGTTTGCAATTGAAAACATTTGAAACATTCATTATTGTAGAGGAAATATCTTTTTCTAAAGCGTGACATACATTATGCTAAATTTTTCCCAGTAATTAAATGATTACATCGGAAATTGTAAAAGCGTCTTGATATAGATCTTTAGAAAAGTAATATCGCATGGAGAAGTAGAGTGATTCATTTCCTTTTGGTAAAGAATGTGACAGTCAAAAAAGTAAGAAATGAGTAAAGAATGTCTCAATAAAAAAGAAAGTTAGGAATAGATTACAGAATGTTCCAAAATAGATCCGAGCATTTTGAGTAGAAGATATCCTTTTCCTGCATGAATGTACAAAGCCCTATATTACTAACTAAATTTAAAATCTGCTGCAAAAGTTCAAATAGGAATTCTCGATTCATTCAAAATAAAGTTCAGATTTAACACCTTGAAAGCATTTTTCTTTTTCCAAAATTCGACGAATACTTCTCTGAAACAATTTTCTCTCCAGAAAATAATGCGAAAGCAGCTGTTGAAAACTGATGCAATAGGCATGAGCATGATTTCTATCAAACTATGTTTTTTTTTTTTTTTTTTTTTTTAAGAAAAGAAAAAGAACAGTTTATTCTGAATACACATACACATAAATTGATTAAGGATGTAAAATTATGACAGGTTTCATTTTATATTTTTATTTACTCTTTAGAAACAACTTTTTATTGCCATGTACTATTCTTTTTTTGGATTCACTTTCCTGTATGAAAAGAATATAAATTGAAGGGGTGGCCACTGCATGAATTCAATTTAGTGAACTATTTTATTACCTTATTGGTATTAAGTCAGATTTAATAATCAGACTGCTAAAATTACAAATGATTAAAAATATTAAAGGTATTCATCATTTAAGCAAAATGTGGTTTATCGAAAACAATCTAACTTTTATCTTTCATTCCAAAATAGTTGGACTTTTGGAAACAACCCACCGAGGTCAATCAAATAGTGGACATCATGGTTCCTCCAGAGAAAATTATAGCTCTGGAACAGTTCCTAATCTCCAAAAGAATACCAAGAACAGTTCTCATCTATGACGTCCAAAGGTAAAGGACCAGTTTTATTAAATAATTTTTAATAAATTATAGGTTTGTTTTTCATTTAGATTCACTATTACATTCGTACGAGGAAAATGCTAAACTATCGTTTCCGAATTCAAATTTATACTTTATTGTGCAATAAAGTTTGAATTTGGCATCTTGAATCCTATCATATCCTCCGAAATTAAAGGAAAATGTAAGACATCCTCAATTTTTCATATGGAAAATGTTATCTTGTTTAACATATCGATCAAAAAATGTTAAGTAATGATAAAACCTTAAAACCCAGCATTATTTCACATTATATGAAATTAATTTTATATATCATTATTATCTTAATTATAATATTAAAAATTATAAAATAGTAAATATTTCTAATTTATAAGATTTTTCCGTTTAAAAAATTACAAAGCACAATATAAAATAGATTTCATTTGCTCAATAATAACGTAAGTTATAGATAATAATTAGTAAATATATATAAAATGTAGCTGTGTGTATGCATAGTAAAATCTTAAATTATCTTAAATTTGCAATCACAAAATTTGAGAACTTACCAATCAAATTGGCGTGAACACCCCATATGTATATATATATAAACTTTTTCCTTGCTTGTCCCAATTCACTTTTTGTAACTGATATTTTTTGTCCAAAATATATTATTTTATAAATTTTCATCAAATTTATAAAATTATTATTTAGCGATTATATGTATTCCATTAGCATGCTTTTTCTTACATGAGTTTCTTCATTGATTTTGTCCCACAATTCATGTATCACGTTATCGCAAAAAAGAATAGATTTCAAATCACCAAATTTAGTAACGCTTTAAGTGATACCTGAATTCATGTGAAACTTTAAACTATAAACCCGTACACTGACCATTCAGTTATTATTCTGAGTGTGAGGTAGTTAACTGAAAATGAATTCATTTTCGCTTCATTCTGTAGATCACATCTACGATGTAAGATAAATCCACATCCGACGTGACGGAAGCTATGAAAAGGCTTAAATGCCAAAAATGTAACCTTCAGCTGTTTGCCTAGACAGTGTGCAAAATCTACATACTTATGATAATAAACTCTGTCATCTATTTATTTTATTTTCATCCCAAATGTATTCCAAATTACCTGAAAATTCGCCTGTCTGTTCAGATTTTGTTCTCCAATTTGTTATAAAACTTTTCATTGCACATTCAAATCAGCATGATTATTACAAATTAGGATTAAAAATGAATTTCAATACATTAATGGTATCCAAGGAATCTCAACACAATGAATGTCATTGAAGGACGATTAATAATATTAATGATAGAAAAACGTTATTGAAAGACTGTTTACTGTAAAGAATGCATCTCTAAACAGGTACATAGCAAAGGAAAAGCTGGAAATGTCTGCACCTACGTTTCTGATAGGACGAGACAGCAATGCTTTCTTCTCCTACTACCGAAGATTGGATGAGGTAAGTATTCCACTTGGATTATTACTTGTATACTTTACCGCAACTTTTCAACGGAAATTATTAATCATATTATAAATGCAGTTTTATTTGTATTCCTTTACTTTTCAGAAAATTTACAGAAATTTAAATTTTTGTTTCCTAATCGTATATTGTAATTACGCTGATTTATATTTCAAAAATCTTTTTACAAATTAAACTTTCAAAATTTTTCTTATAAATTAAAAATGGCCTAATTTTTTTTTAATATTTTAATACAGAAGAAACTAATCCTAAATTCTTTCGAAATTATGTCGATTTCATGAAATATTCATGTATGTTCAGATTCTCTAAAAAAATTTTAAGTGCACAATTTTAATAATGTAACAAAAATATATTTATTTTATCATGCGACTGGTTGGTACCACATCATGGGGTTACTTTTCAACAAGATAATCTCAAACTCTTTAATCATGCACATCTAATGACAGCTTCCGCATGGATAATACTCCTCCTCTTATTGGTAAATTCACAAAAACTTTCGTCATTCGAAAATTCCTGGAATAAACCAGGCCAGGTCCATGGTGGCCTAGTTGACTAGGGCGTCGTTCTCATTATCGGATGGTAATGAGTTTGAATCCCCGCTTAACCGAAGATCTGCAGTGTTTGCTTAAGAAATATAGGGCACATTAAAACTGGGTCTGGTCACAATGTCCTCCAAGAGAAATGATACCTCTAGGGATGCCAGTCCAAGTATTAAGAGTCTTCTGCTTGGTCCCTACTTCAAAATCAGGAAGACTCAACCCGACTACTTCTGTCTAACGGGTAGAGCCAACTCAAGGCTATGTAAGGGAAGTATGCTGGGGCAACAAACCAATCCGATGGCTACAGTGGCCTGGTTGGATAGGGTACCATTCTTATTATCGGAAGGTAGTGAATTCGAACCCCGGCTTAACCGAAGATCTGTCGTGTTGATTGGTTTTGGGGTACTTTAAATAGCTCGTCACTGCATTGTTCCCAAGTGAAATGATACTTCTTGTGCTGGCAGGCCCAGCACTGGGTTCTTCTGCTTGATTCCTACTTTAAAATCTCGAAAACTCCCCCCGACTGTTTCTATCGAACTGGCTCATTTTGAGCTACGTACAGGGAAGCTCGCTGATACAACAACAAAAACCAGGACACCATCCTCCGAGTGAAATGATACCTCTGAGGGTGCAAAGTTAGGTGTTAAGGAGTCTTCTGCTTGATCCTTGTTTCTAAACTATGAAGATTCTCCTACCCGGTTGCTTCCACTAACTAGAAAAGCCCAACTCAAGAAAGTGTGTAGTTGCAACAACAAATTAAGCCAAGGCCATATTAGTTTGGTTTGTTATGGCATCGTTCTCGTTATCGGAAGGTAGTCAGTTCTAATCACAGACTAACCGAAGATCCGTCGTGTTGGTTAAAGAAGACTGGAGAACTTTCAGTAGGTCGTTGTCGCAGCGTCATCCAAGTGAAATGATATTACTGGGGGTTAGCAAGTCCAACATTAGGGCCTGCTTGGCCACTGCTTTTAAATATGGAGATTCCTACGCGGCTGCTTCCATCTAAATGGTTAAGCCAAATTTTGAGCTAGGTATGGGGAAGCATGCTGGTGCAACTACAACAAACCAGACCATCAAATTTGAATACCTTAAAATGTCACAGATTAGTAACAACAGTGGATGAATGGTCTGAAGAATGTATCGCAGGATGTTAATATAAATCTACACTATTGCTATAATAAGCGGTTTATGGATATAGTATTTTATATATATATATATATATATATATATATATATATATATATATATATATATATATATATATATATATATATATATATATATATATATATATATATATATATATATATATATATATATATATATATATATATATATATATATATATACATATATTACAGTATATATATATATAATATATACATACATATATTATATTTATATATATATATAGTATATTATATATATATATCATATATATAGTCATATATATATATATATATATTTCAAATTTCTTTGATAATATATTCTCTAGATATACTGATATAGCTCATATTTATAATATACTAGCCATAATAATTGTACTCTGAATACAACTAAGGATTTTCCCAAGCTAAATAATTCTGAATTGAAATTAGATTAAAACAAATAAAAAAGAAGTAATACTATCTGCTTATATGTTGCAAAAATGAAACTTTTTCATTACACTCATTATCATGTGGACACAGAATTTAAACTAGTGCTGAAATTTTATTGCGACTAAATTTGAAGTTGGAATGATAAGAGCAATTGTTAAAGTTCTGAAGTTCATTTGTGACACAATTTCCACATTATTTGGCGAACTGATTCTACAGATGATATATTTTTCATTATGGAGAACATTTGTTAGCCACGTTAGGTTTAATATATATCGCTTACCATTAACTATAGAAAGCTGAAAAAATTCATATAAATCACTTAAAAGCACAACTGTTAAGAATACTCAGAGTTCTACAATACTTACAAATTAATAGAAAATACATATCCTTGATAAAAATAATAAAAAAATGCACCTCACTTAGAATAATTAAAATTAATAAGATCTAATTTTAAATTATACTTTCTGTAATGACGATCCTGTTTCCGAGAATTTAAATCCTTCTATTTTTCCAGATTCACTCCTTCTTGGACGAAACTGCCTCGTTGAACCCGGATATAACGGAAGTTTTTTCTATCGGCAAATCAAGTGAAGGCCGTGATTTAAAACTGATAAAGGTAAGCAAGGATTTTTTTCAAAGTAACCTAATAAGATGAAAATTGAATATCTGTTACTCGCTCCATTCAATCTATTCTATCAAATATAGTATCTGGTATCAATAATTATAAAATTTGATTATTATTTATAAGTTTGTTGTTTATAGATATGTATCTGTATCATCTTTTGGTTTTCTTACTAATTAACAGATTGAAAGTACAAAACCATGAAACGGCAGTTTAAAGGGAACCGTTTTCATCAAAAATAATGAATGGATATTATTTTATTTAATTCACATATATAACATATTTAATAAAAATAATGGTTACTTTATAATGACAAAACAATGTTTAATCATATTATGTCTTTCTCCATTATTAATTTGAAAATTTGTTACAAAATGTTCATAGAATATTAGACCATAACAAAAAAATAATAATAATAAATCAATTAACATTTTAATGCATATTATATAATTGTTTTGTCATCACCAAGTAACTAATAGTTGCTTAGTTTGTTAATACTCGTTCAAATAGGAATTTTTTAGCAATACATCTTTAGAATCTATCAATTATGCCGACTTATGCCATTTCACGTTTATCAGTTTATTCAGCATTATCATAAGTGTTCAAATTAGTGTATCATGTGCTTTAAAAATGAGTATAAATAGTAATAGCAATAGAATATCAATAGTTGTAATGTAACCTCGCACTTTCAACAGTCGTAATTCGTGCAGTAGGGAAGATAAAGTGAAAGTATCCGAGAATATCATTCAATGTTGTTTGTTTTAAGACTTCAAAATAGGTTCGTCAACATTATGCTATTAAAATTAAATCAAGTCACCCAACATTTCAAACGTTTGGAAATACATTGGCCTTCAAAAGTTAAAAAAAACAACCGGTTTTTTGTACCTAATTGGCAAATAAATGACAGTAGAAACCCCAAGTTTAGATGACATGAGCACAAAACAGGTATGTATTTATTGCAACATAGTTGTTTATATAAGAAACACACATAAACAGCTTACAAAAAAATCTCATTGAAAAGTCCATTCTTGGAAAAACGAATAATGTGTGTGTCATAATATAAACTGTCATAGGAACATAATAAAAAGGAGTTTTAATAAGAGATATGCAACAAAAGTCTGGGATATGCCAACAATGCATTCAAGCTAGACTTGAAAGTCATTGGTTGCATCGACATTAAATGCTGTCAATTATGTTGTTGTTTATTGAAATGGGAAGCCAAAACTAGTCATGGAATAAGCTGCTTTTCAGTTAGGAAAGGAAGGAAGGTGCAAAAATATATTCTTTTAAAAAAAACTTGATAAGTAAAAAAATTACATCTTATTTTGAGAAATTAAAATTTTTCTATAAATTGAGAACATGTGTAATTTTTTGTGTAAGTTAAAAGATAGATAGGTAATTAAAATTTTATATTGTTGTAAAAATATGTAACGAACATCGAGTTTAATTTTATTGATTTTCGTAAACGTAAACACAAACCATGTACTGGCTACCAACTGAAATTGTTCGTATGTTTTCGACATACTCCAGTATGAACACAAGCATGCGCGCGCATACTTTTTCTAAAGTAGTGGGGGAGGGGTACAAGTTGGCATCTCAACAGTTGCAGTGTGAACGGTTTTGTATTACCTACCGTATCTGCCGTTATCCTGTCTTATTAAAAAGTTGTAGTATTTTTCAATCTGGCTGCACATCTTACAGATATTTTTATACAATTTATTACACCTGTGTGTGTGTGTGTGTTCTACATATGTTTGTGGTTTCGGTACAAAATTTGTAATTGATTTTTCGATAACTTCTATTTGTCCAAATGTTGGAAGTTTTCTTCCATTTTTGGTCATATTAAAAGTTTTGTTATTCTGATGACGGAAATTTTTTTTCTTTTTAGTGCAGTTACATACATTAATAAAATTGTATTTTTTAAAGAGATTTTTTTACTTTTTATCTTTATCAATTTAATAATGATAATAATTTTGTACAAGTGGCCTTAGAAAAAAATATATTTGGAATATTTTTATAGGCACCCCAATTAACATGGCTACCAAAAAAAAAAAGTCAAAATAAAACAGAAGATGAAAACCTTAAATTTAAAATTGAGTTGACCGAGAATTTTGCGTTTATTCAAAACTTGAATGGACTTCCGACATATCTTATTTGTAAGCAGAAATTCGCGCATAACAAGAATATCAAATTTAAGGAGACAGTTTACAAGAAAGCACGCGTCATTTAGCACTAAGTATCCTACCGCGGATACAAGGAAGAAAGCAGTTGAGAAACTTCAGAAGAGTCAAAAGTCGTCAACTTCTTGAATACAAAAACTGGGATGCAATCTTCCAGCAATATAAATGTGGCAAGTTTTGTTTTTAGCCAAGCGATTGCTAAGAGAGGAGACCTTACTCAGACGGCGAATACATAAAAAATTGTTTTATAAATGCATCCAAAGAGCTACTTCGAGATTTTAAGAACAAAGCATATATTCTGAAAAGAATTAAAGAATTACCATTGTTTGCCAAAACCACTAAAGATAGAACAATTAAAATGTGTTCGAATATAACCACTCAGCATATCGAAGATCTGAAATTGGTTTCGGCTTTATCAATAACAGGTGACGAATCTTGTGACATAAATGATACAGCGCAAGTTTCACTTTTTGTAGGATTCATGTCTCATTCAGGCCCTAAAGAAGAACTTTTAGGATTATTACCACTCAAAGGTCAGACGCGTGGAGAAGATATCACAAATGCTGTAATTGAGTGTATGGATAAACATCATATATTCCCCTCGATAAAATTGTGTCGATTTCAACTGATAGGGCCAAAAGTATGACCAGCGTAAGAAAATGGTTTTGTTGCTATTTTAAAAGAAAGAATAAACCACGAGATGATTGTTTACTATTGTATCATTCACCAAGAAATGCTTTGTGCGTAAACATTTCCAGTATGAAATTTGTAAAGTTATGGAATTACTAATTACCATTATCAACTCCATTTTAGCTAAAGCTCTTAATCATCGCCAATTCAAAGAATTTTTATCTGAAATGGAGAGTGAGTACACTGATCTTCTGCTTCATAACAAGGTACGTTGGTTATCAAGAGGGAACGTTTTAAAATGTTTCGACTCTTTTTTTTCCGAAAATTAAAGCATTTCTCCTTGAAAAGGGCGTTTACTAACCAGAACTTACAGACGAGAAAGTTGATCCAAAACTTTTGTTTCATTGTAGACGCTACGTCTTTTATAAATCAGCTTAATCATAAACTACAAGGGGAAGGAAATTTAATTTTCTCGGTGTTAGAAGAAGTAAACATTCGTATTAACATTCGAAAACAAATTATCCACTTTTTCTCAGGATTTTGAAAGGGAAACATTGTTTCACTTTCCGAGTCTGCTGAAGCATCGTCAAGAAAATAATTCTTCTATTGATAAACACCATTTTAAAACAATTATTTGAGGGTAACATTTCTCAGCAGGTTTCAGGAGTTTAAAAACAGCAGAGCAACTTTAGCATTTGTCAAAAATCCTCTTAATGCTACGATAACAAAATTGAAATTTTCTCCTTTTGAAATTGACATAAGTAGCTTTGAAATACAATTGCTGGATTTAAAAAACAAGGAAATATGGCACTCTAAATTCGAACGTCTTTGTGTTAAATTGGAAATGTTGGAGAAGAAAAACTGTGATCTTAGTTCACAACACAAGTGGTCTGCTTTGAATGACCTGGAGAAGGAAGACGTGATCATTTTCAACGCTTGGGAATAGTATTCCTGACTCTTACGATCAGCTGAAAAAGCTCAACGTTTGCGGTTCTTTTTTCGACTCTACATATATATACGAACAATATTTTTCAAGCATGAACATTATCAAGAGTAAACTGAAAAGTCGTCTTATTGATGAAAACTTGGAATCATGCCTAAAATTAAAAACAACAACATACAAACCTGACTTACTCAAACTTTTCAAGAAGATGCAAGCACATTGTTCGCATTAATGAATATTTATTAAGTCTGAAATGTAGTTTTATTTAGTGTACAACTTATTTTGTGTAATAAAAGTTTACTAAGTGAGTAGATTTGGCTCCCAATTTTTTTTAATTGTTTTAATGTTCATATTTGGCTCTTTGGCTAATAAGTTTGCCAAACACTGGTCCAGATAATGTAATTTTGGTTTAAAATACCCCAGACAGATAACAGGTTCTATGCACTAGGCAAGCATTCAAGACTGATCATCTTCACTAATAACACCTTCTATGCCGGGCGGTAATATTTATACCTGATTTGACGTAAAAATCTAAAAGCTTCACCAAGGTTTTTTGAAGGTTCTAGGCTATCTCGCTTAATATAGATCCTAGAACTTCGCCAAATGGTTGCCAAATCGTTAAATCATTAGAATATACTTATTAACGTAGAATACGCCTAAATTGCTCAACTTTTGTCAAAAAACTGAGTATTTCAGATCTGTCCAAGATTTTTTAAGGAAAATACAAGTAATATTTACAAATTTGTAACAATATAGATATTGAAATTTAAGAGGCAATTGAAAACGAATGCAGTTGAAACTGTTTCACTCCTCGAGTCATCGATAGAAGAGGTAAACATCAGTTCTTTCTCTTCTTTAGAATTGGGTTTGTATGTCATTGGGCACCTCTGCTTTTATCAGCATTTTGTACCATTAACTCCAAACCCAATGTTTCCTAGTTCCAGTTGCTCGGGTCAACCACTTTATTAATAAAGTCCGATAACCCTTTAATGGAGTCTAGGTGTAACTCTCTAGTATGGATGATGCCTAAAGAGGTTAATCTAGGGAGGGCAAGAGCCTCGCATTCATAAATGATATGCTCTGCCGTTTCCTCTTGTGTATGACATTTCCAGCAGATAGGGTCTTGCTGAAACAATCCCATCTCGTCAGAGAGTCAGTCATACTAGGGATAGCTTCCTGACTTTCACCAGAAGATGGTTTATAGGTCATTTCTACCTCAAGTGAAGGATTCATTACTGCCCCTTTACAAGACTGCCTCTGAGTTCCCTTGTCTTTTTCAGCAAGGTCTACTCCAGAGGCATCACCTGCAGATGCAGAAAGGTTTGTTATTTCTTGTGTCTTTTCAGCCACAAGATAACAATTTATAAGCTCAGGTAATATAAGTCCACCCAGCATTGCCTGAGATACTGGGCAAGGCAAATTACTCTAGAAGTTTGCCAGGCAACTAGAGGCTCCGTTAAGACACCAATACCGCGGTGCCAATTAGCCCTAGGCACGGATCACATAACACCAGGGTTTACGGGAGCTGGTTCGCGGCCTCTGATTCTATATTCAAGGCTATCCTGTCATTCCTACAGGACGTTCGGTTATCCACCACATACCGACGCGCCTGGTAGCTGCTCAGGCCCCAGGAAAACATCCGTTTACGGTCGTAGATGTAAATTAACCAATTTACTACAAATTAACCAAAGACATCCCAAGACTTCTGTCTAAAGTAAGAGCATAAAAATCTTACTGTGTATTAGACTTTTGAAACAATGACATGAAAAGTTTGCAAGTGGTAATTAAAAATGTGAATCAATTACGTATTTGGATAGAAGTGGTAAACATTAATAGTTGCTATCAGCACCAAGTGACGTATTTGAATTTAATGTTTATTCTGTGTAACATGCAATTTTACATTTATATTATTAAATAGATGTACACTTTTAAAAATCTGTTCAGCAGTATATACAATGAATGTTTCAGTCTGAGATTTAACTCATTATTAATGTCTTTTCTGGGATAGTAAGTTTATTTTGCCCTTCACACTTACACAACAATTTTTAAAGTAAATTTGAAGATTTTTTCGATAAAATGCTTTTTAAAGTATATATTTTTCAATGAACAAATATGTAATTTTAGTGTAAAAGAAACTGAAGAAATTTTAATTCTTTTTAAATATAATTCTTGAAATGATTTGAATAGAAATATATACTCTGACTTTAAAGTATAACGATATTATCTCAGTTTGTGTGTGAAGTATCCCAAACTTGGTTTAATTTGAATTTCATGCATGAGTCATTAAAAGCTTTCATTATTTAAGCAAAGAATAAGCATCGCATTCATTCGTTTTATAAAAGTATGAATTTTTTTATTCTATTCGCGATTATTTCTAAAATATATTGCCCATATTTTACGCTATAAAAATATGTTATCAAAACCTAAAATATAAGTTTAATTTCATATAGTTCATAACCAAATTTATCATATCAGACTGGTAAAATATAAATTATCATATGGACCTTACTCAGAGTTTTACATTTTCTTTTACAGATTGGCTCTAAAAACTCTACAACTTTGAAACCTGCCATTTGGATAAATGGTGGAATGCATGCAAGGGAATGGATTAGTCCTGCGACCGTCGCTTTTATAGCTCACAGTGTAAGTATTATCCTTCACTATCAGTATGGCATTACACAGATGCAATACTGTATGCGCCCACAGTTAATTGTAGTTGTTGCACCAGCGTACTTTCCTGTATCTAGCTTAGAATTGGGCTTTACACATATTGAAAGAGAATCTTGTGTGTGAGAGTCTTCATATTTAGAAGCAAGGACAAAGCAGAAGACACCCCAATGCCAGCCTCTGGAAGTATTATTTCCCTTGGAAGATACTGGGATCATGATCTATTTAAAGTACTTCAACCGTCTTTACGACGAATCTTCTTCTGTTGAGCCAGAATTCGAACTCATTACCTTCCGCGATAATGAGAAAAACTCTCAAATCAACCAAGTTATCCCGGCATCTAGCAAATAGTTTGTAATCATACTTAAGTTTAATAGATTTTATTACCAATTTTTCATTAAAATATGCTTTCAAGGTACAGTCAGAAGACGTACCTGCAATAGTTATAATTATTTTTATTGCGCTACACGTTTGACATCATATGATGGAATGTTTAACAGGAAAGATAGTGTAAAGTCCTCACTAGAAGTCATCGCATCCAAGTAGTATGTGCTCAGAAAAAATCAGTGTTCTTCAGAAAGAAATGTCCAGGGTTCGATACTATCTACTGTTGAGTAACAGGAAACAAATGCTGCATTTCTACAAGAATATCTCTTGTGAGGGATATTTGAAAGCTTTCAGATTTTTTCCTATGCAATACGTGAATACGACCCACTTTCTCTGGGGAGTCCTCCCTGAAGGTAACTTATTCGATGAGCACAAAAATGCCTTACGTTACCCTTTGACTGAGGTTGCCTATTACGTACTGTCAAACATTTATTTATTCACTATAGTTTTTTATTAGAACAGTGCTTTTAAAATCAAAAGATTCCAGGTTCAATGCCAAACTCTGTAATAGAAGATGGTTAATTTGCTTCGCTCTTCTGCACGAACCGAACAAATTTTACAGGTACAATAAGCGTGTTGAGATGTGAATTAGCACAATCAAAAAGCAGACAGTGAATGCTTATTAAATTCGCCTGCAGCTATGCCATGTAAAAGCTTTGCTCATTACAAAGTTAGGCCTGATAACTCATAACTTTCATATATGAGTCATTGAAAAATTTAACTACTCAAAAGCAGTCTGTTTAATATTCACTAGTTTGATTGTTTAAAATTCAGTAAAATGATAAGCTTTAAAAAAAATTCCTATTTTTTTTAAATTTGAAACAGGAATTATTTTACTACACTCGTTTGCTTTAATGGAAGTTCTCACTTTTTTATCAACACTATCATTGAAAACAAAAATAAATCGTGACACATTTAACTATTCATTCACTTAATCACATAAGCGTTTCTATTGTGATATCACATATTTGGTGTTTTTAAAGAAGAGTGGCATTCATATTTCGATGTCTCTGAGACGTTAGCATTAAATAACGATTGTCAATCGGCGTTGTTGCGTTTCTATAACCTTTTTCTGATTTTCGACCTGCATTTCTAGTCTCCCCAAAACGGTTTCAGATCCTGGAAATCACTTTGTAAAACTTCGATGGCTTTTGTTTCTTCGGACTGCCTTTGGCTCTTCTTTAAATGTTTACTTAAAGATACCGCAGTTCGTTAAGATACCGCATTCATCGAAACAACGTGCTTTTTGAATGTCGATTATTCTTTTCCATTTTGTCTTACATTAAATTGAAATCCCACTCTCATTCGCTGCGCCAAAGGAATCGTCTTCAACGTCAAACTCAAAATTCACATACTGGGAAGTTCTAAAATGAGAAAATTTTCTATCTATTATCTTTTTTCCATTTTATGCAAAAAAAATTGTTTATACAATTGTTTTATAAAAGACTTACAATATACTTTAATTATTTTGAGCGTTGTATTTAATCACTAATACTCTACCATATTTTGGTTCAGACTATAAATGATTCCCCTCAAAAGTTTTTAAGATAATTGTTAATTTACAAACGATTTTATCTGTTTCAGCTCGTTACTGAATATGAAAGTAACAGCGAAGTGAAGGATCTAGTCAATGACTTCGATTGGTACATACTGCCAGTGGTAAATCCTGATGGTTACATATACAGTCATAATATAGTAAGTAAACAATTCATTTATTTTTTTAAATTTTTCTAAAAATTAAAAGATTAAGTGATAATTATAATACAATTTTGAACGAACGAATTATATTTTCCTGATTTAAAAAAACACCATCGACTATAACTTAACTGCTTTCAAATGTTTCCGATTTTATCATATTACATTCAAAACAGGTTTGCTTTGAGATAAAATTCCAGCTGTTTATTTCTGACGATCGAGTTAGCTAAAACTATCCTCTCGCCTAGTAACACTTAAAAACCATCGTGTAAAGTGTCAAAGCTCTTCCTTAGACCGCACATGTGGAGGGACATTAAAGCCTACCAATCTCTTAATGTGGATTCGCTTTTTCAGAAAAATATACACATTGTCCGCTATTAACAAGAGAATGCTTTCTTCAGGATAAGAACCAATTTTCGAAACGAAATTTTTTGCAGATACAAAATGTGTGTGCACTGACATACTTCTCAGTACCCAGTCCTGAGTTGGGCTCTTCCAAGCCCGTGATAGCTGCTCGTTGGATATCTTCCTTAATTAGAAGCAGGGACTAAGCAGAATACTCTTAATATTAAAACTGCAACCTCCAGAGCTATCATTTCATTTGGAGGAATTGCTGCCACAATCTATTTAACATGCCCCAAGTTGTTTTTTGTTGTTGTTGCATTAACATGTGCTTCCCTGAATTGGGTTTTACCAATTTGATAGAAACAGTCGGTTGGATCTCTTTGTCATTTAGAAACAGAGACCAAGCAGAAGATCTCCCAATACGTAACCTTTATTCCCAGATGTAAAG
The DNA here is from genome assembly GCA_037975125.1 of Latrodectus hesperus. Lineage (NCBI taxonomy): Eukaryota > Metazoa > Arthropoda > Arachnida > Araneae > Theridiidae > Latrodectus > Latrodectus hesperus. The sequence goes on from CM075850.1 coordinate 91,131,039, forward strand.
TTTACAAATAAAAGACATTGCAACCACGACATAGTTGACGTGCCTCAGTCGTCATTAGTGAACAGGGCAAACTTTTTCTTGGGTTGAGATTCGAACTCACTACCTTCTGATAACGAGAACGAATGTTTTACCCAACCAGGCCACTGCGGCCCCGCAAAATAGCCGCCTAGCCGCCTTTAATGACCACGACGTTTCTTCGGTGAAATCAGGATTCGAACTCGTTTTTTCTCGATAATGAAATGCCATCACTTCGCCCATTATAGAGCTTAATAGGGCAGCCGGGCATTAGAAAGAAGAAAAAAAAAACAATTAACGTAGTAATATAGCTGAAAGTTATTTTTATAAAGGATTTGCTAACAAAAAAGTAGAAATGATAGGGATCATAGATGAATACTCTAATCCTCTATATTTCAGAATCAAAGATAATTTTATCCAAAGTAGACAATGGTACTTTTTTTAAATTTTAATGTTATTTTTTCATTTTTATTTTACCTTATTTTTATTTTATTTTAATTTAATTTTTTTTACTTATTTTACGGAAAGGTGAGAAGAAAAACAATTAATTATTTATTTATTGAAACAACTGTGGAAAAAAACTTCCATTTTTAATTCATTTTCTAATTTTTACATCAGCATTATTACAGAAAGCTTTGTCATAAATTCAATATTTGCATGCGATAAAAATAAAAAATAGGCAACCTGAACTTGTGAAACGTTAAATGGTGTTCCAACATTTGGCGATAAATCGCAGCAATGGAAACATTTTATTTTCTCGTGGAAATGCTCTGTGGAATTATACATAAACATTGATATTTTTATACCTTTCTTAAGTTATGATTTCATACATGCTATTTTTTCCCCTTAAATTTTAGAACAGGATGTGGCGTAAATCTCGCAGAGGGGCACTCATCTTCTGCCGAGGAGTGGACCTTAATCGGAACTTTGGATTCCACTGGAAAGGTACTTAACATTATTTTTTAAGCACAAAAAAGAATTTAGAACCTTTCTTTTTTTCGTACTTAACTTCGGGCTATTGCTGCTGCATTGGCTTCCTTCCAGAGAATCACTCTTTTGAATTCATCTGGTGACATACTTAATAGAAAGAAACTGCATATCAATATGAACTTTTTATCGATCCATCTCCATTAATTTCTGCGGAAATGCAAATTATGATCGATAATAAAAAGAAAATGAAATGCTAACTAACTGATCTGATTTGCTGGCGATTTTTTGTTAAACTCGGAGCTACAAAAGCGTTTACCAAAATTTAAATTTAAATGTCTTAATATAATATTATATAAATAATGAAAGTATTGCTAGTGCATGAATTAACTGAATAGGACTTTCAGTTATGTAAAAAAAGTGTTGTAATAAATAGAGTTTGTTATAGTTAAACTATATATAGCTAAAACTAGTTTAATGTTCTCGTTTCGCTGCGTTCTATTTAAATCATTTTATAGCTAAAACTAGTTGACTGACTAGCAGTGATTCAATGAATTTATAATTAGTTACTTTCACTTCAAGAAGAAGATGACAACTGAGGACGGAAAACGTGGCTGTCTTTTATATGTTTTCTATACGTTCCAGAAAACCTTTTGAGACCCACGACAATTGAACGTATAAATCGAAATATGTTTACCACAAATCTATATTCATGTGTAATTCTACTTTCCCTCTTTATTTCAGTGTGTTTACGAATAATACTAATTCATCAAGGATTACTGTATACATTTCACAAAATGAATCGTAACTTACATTTATTATCCATTTCCCTGTAGAAAGTAAGCAGACAATTTCATCCGCGAGGATCCGATGACGTCATATGCAAATATATAATTGACTCCTGGATGTATCACAGACGTATAAAGCTTAAATATATATATTATGAGAGGAAAACAAAATAGAGCTTTTTCGAAAAAAATGGTTTTATTAATTTTTTTATTTTTATTTTTTTTTTCCTCTCAATTCGGTGGGTGGGGTAAATAACTAACTTAATTAAGCATATCGAAATACACAAAAAAATCCAAAGAATTAAAAAGAGATCCCTTCTGACTGAAGTTTAGATTTAAACTTGAAAATATGTATAACTACACTTTATATCACATAAAAGAATACGCATTACAAATTAATTTAGTTAACAGCATCACAAAACAATATTTTGCTTCACGAAATGAATATTTCATATATGTATGGTATAAAGTATGCATTGTTGAAAACTCTCCTTAGTTACAATATTATTAAATATTGAAATTGGAATTCTTTTTATCTGCGTTCTAATGTATTGCTGACCAGTGACATACTGGTGAAAGCGAAAACGCATTCGCTAAAGAGAAAAAACAATATTTTTTCAAATATCATTACTTTTTTTAAATGATTACATTCTTAAAATAGGAAAAGAAATGATGATCCAATATCACATAAGTATTCTTTAACTACTTCCAGCTCTAAAGCATAAGTGACAACTTTGCAAAGAAGATGAGAATCATTTATTTTATATAGAAACGATAAAATCTCTGGAGTGTATTATAACCTCGCTTAATTATGTCGCTGCATGAGTAACTTTAAGGAGAATTCTAATCAGCATTAATTATGCTTTAATTTAATGTCAAACGTTGTAATCAAAATTATGTGCTTCAGTTTAACAATGCGCGTTTTCCACGAAGCTTCCAAACACTGATGCAACCATCATGATCCGAAAAGAAAACAGATATTCGTCTAAAAATAAGGTGTGATGACCTTCTTGCATCCAGATTCGTCGTTGATCACATCATCTAAGTTATACGCACCTGTAATGTAGCGTCAGGACACGCTGAGTCAATGATCATTAAGATGACAATCCTAACTACTACAAATGCTGTCGAAAGATCGCTACAGACACTTGTTGTTTGCAAACGACCCAAAGTTTAGACTCAGCTCTTGATGTGGATCTTCATTTACAAAGGTAATACAAGTAACATATCATTTTTCTGTGTTATTAGAGATAGGTAACTGCTGAGTTCCTGTCCGGTGTTCCGTATGTTTCAAACGTATGTGATGTAATGTGTCATTTCAAAGGTGGATCTAGCTCAAGACCTTGCAGTGAAACGGCAATACGATTAACCGTTATCCCTGTAAAATATAATGAGTCTTCTGTTAAAGTCAAAAACGTGCAGTCAGCATTCATCCTTTTTACGCAAGGAGTCTCAATAACTTTTCACTAGGCAACATCGCACAAATGCAGTTTGTGTACAGGATACCTGATGTTCAATTTCTTCATTTGAGCACTTTGTACATGTTGATATCCCGCTAAATTGCATGATCCATTTACATTTATCCTTTTTATCTCCTATTCTTTCATGGAGTCCTAGAAATTTGGCTTTGTGTAGTTTCAATGAGTCATATATACACAATACTGTGGAGAAATTCTTCTACTGTATATACCGGCTAGTTCATTTAATAAGCCTCAACAGCATCAAACGTCTTTTAATATTACAATATGATCAAAAGGCGCAGAAGATGTGATCTAGTTTGTGTACCCTTTTCCCCACATGTCATCACACCAAAAATTGAATGAACTTTTGACTATTAGATAAACTATTAGAGATATTAGACTGAATGAATATTTAACTTGTATAGACCTTATCAACAAGGCAATAATTGATACGCTGAAAGAAATTTTAAAAGAATACGTCTCTAGTGATTGTTATCTCGCAGCTCCCAGCTACGAACAGAGCAGCAAGTGATTAAATGTGGTCACCTACCCACAAGTAACACTCTCAACTAGCAAATTTTAGCTTTTTTCTTTTAATGTGAATTAGAATCAAATTGATATATTATTTTAAGACCAGCAAAATGAAGCCTCATTTGCCCCAGGCTGATATTGAGAGGGTGACCACATACTCTCCTTCACTGCGTTGCTGGAGCTCCGTGGGTTAGAGACGTGTCTGCATTAATATGTGACATCCAAAGTCTTTCTACCGATGGGAGCGTGGATGTGAAGAGGAGGATGCCAGCTAAGGTGTGACCTCGTCACCTGACCGTGGTTTAAAATTACGAAGTACCTGGTGATTTTCGAGTATTCCAAACCCGTTAACCTAAAGGTATAGTCCGGAGCTTGACTGCACCACTATGTATGCATGCTATATTATTCATTGCACTATTTTTATATGGTAGGTTAAATCTCTTATTGTATTATTAAATCTTCTTTGCGCCAATAAGAAAAAACTTAAGGAACATTAAATATCTATGCTGCTTTTTTACGGCATTATTGACCTGAGTTGTGGTGATTTTAAACTAAAACAGATACGAACCTAGTTTACTGAGTATTATTTGAAATTAATTTTTTCAAATAGAGAGCATTTTGTGTCTTTGGGACTTAACCCGCAAAGTAATTGGTCAACCAATTATAATTCGCATGTGTACTAAAATCTACGCTTGAGATTCTGAATTATGGTTAAAATGGAGCACCGATAGTCTTTTCTGATCATTACTGGTTATGCAAATTTTGAAGAAAATAATTAGTTACATACCTCCTTTAGTGAAAATAAAACCAGCAACTCTTAGCCACACACATCTGCAGTTTTTACCATTATATAATTATGTTTATTGCTTCACATGATTTTCAAACGTATGTGAGGTAATGTGTCATTTCAGAAGGTGGATCTAGTTCAAGACCTTGCAGTGAAACTTATGCTGGTATGCGGGCATTTTCGGAACCAGAAACGAAGGCCCTCTCTGACTTCGTTTTGAAGCACAAAGAAAGAATTGTGGCGTTCCTCGATGTTCATTCGTATTCCCAGTTGTGGCTCACCCCCTGGGGATGGACTAGTCAACTGCCGAAAGACTACGACGACATGGTATAAGCCAAACACTTAAATAATATCAAAGTTAACTTACATTTTCGAAAACTCATAATGACACATCATATCTAAAAATAACTGTTTCAGATCGAAGTAGCAAAAGAAGCAACTCAAGCCCTTTCTGAAGTGTACGGAACTAAATACAGAATCGGATCTTCTACAAATGTATTGTGTGAGTATTTATTGTTGACTGAGTTAAACTCATTTGTCACTTATTTAATCATTTTAGTCATGTTTTAGACAGAATAAAAACTAATCCAATATGCTGAAAAATGAATTTTGACTTTAGCTTTATAAAACATATTGATATTCAAAATTAAATTTAAGAACATTTTTTATAATATGTGGAAATATTTACCTCTCTTACCTTAAAAACCGATTTATTTGGTATAATTTAAGAAATGGTTTCAGTCTATGCACATGCTTGATGGAGATAATTTAAAAAAAAGAATTTTCGATTCCGCTTGGAAACAGCAGCACTATATCAATTGTCTGCGATCCGCTATAACAATTGTATTGCCAGATATAGTTCTTCTGACAATTATCTATGTTAAGAATGGCAACGTGTCACCAGCTCAAATTAAAGATAAACTGAATATGATGGCATTTGTTATCCAAACATAGTCATTGTAATTTTTAGTTTCCTAGTCTTTTTTTCATGATGTAGTTGAATATTCTTATGTCTTGTACTTGTGTGAAATGTGTGTGTTCAATAAATGATTGTGTGTATCTTATATCATATTTTTATTTAGTGTCCATACATTTAATGTGTTAAAAATGGATATCGGGTAAATAACCGATTTGCATTAATATTTTTAAATTGTCAAAGGTAAGTAACGGTGCAACAGTTTGGCTTGATTGCAAGTGTTTCTATAAATACGTAATACCGGAATAATAAAAATCGGAAAGTCCCTCAACATCTTATGGATTATCTGATACATCTAATAACAATAGTATTCAGAATTTTTATTTATAAGCTAGATATATTTATCTTAAAAACAAATCAAGTTTAAGTTTCAGTCACCTATTATCTCCGCTTATATGCATCTTCAGTAAATTGGCACGATACCACGTTTGTGTACGTTTTTTTGTATATTTTTTACATGAAACCATGGTTGCCTATTACATGATGCAGTTACATGCTTCTATCTAATTGTTCAACGTATTGCAAGCTAATTAACCCCTTACCTAGGAGCTTGACATGCATGTCAGAAAGAGAATGTAGGGCCCGACTTGGCTTAATTGGGCTCCGGGGCAGAAACTTCTTTGAGGTGTTTTCTGCTTAACAACAACAAACTTTCTATTTGATTATAAAAAGTAAAATAAGCTTTGCATCGATTTAAGGGCCTCTGATGTGGAAGCCTGTAGCAACTGCCTTGTATGCTTTTGCCTTAATCAGTCTCTGGGAATGTGAATGTATGCAGGTCACATTTTGTCACAGATGTATGTGTTTATGGGAAGTTGGAACTGAAAACTATCACATATTTTATGAGACATTTGCCTGATTTTATTATGGCACTAAGTATCTGCCGATTTAAAAAAAAAAAAGTAACGCTGTTTTTTAAACAAGTTGTAAAGTGTAGGGCTCCTTTAGTGATATGCTTTTTGATGATTTTCAGATGTGGCGACTGGTGGTGCGGATGACTGGGCACATGGAGTTGCGGGAGTTAAGTACTCTTACACAGTGGAGTTGAGAGACACGGGTAGGTACGGTTTCATGCTACCTTCCGAGCAAATCATTCCAACCGGAGAAGAAACGTGGATGGGTGTCAAAGCCATGGCTAAAGCAATAAAAAAGAAACTTTGACTTAATGCGTAAGCCTCATTTATCTGCACAATAATACACACAAGTTTTACAATTTTGAGAAAATATTAAATTGTACACAAATATTTTTTTTTTAAAAGAATCCTTTTTTTCCGTTTGAAATTTAACTGTGAAGTAATTGCTTTTCTCTTGTTTTTGTTTTGGCTTATTTGTGAACTTTATTTTTCTTTTTTCTACCTTTAATTTTTTCTCCTGCATTGTACATATACATTCAAATGATTATAGGAAAATTATGTGCACACTATAAAAGATTATAAATTCAGAATTCAAGTCAAGAATTCCCACATCTCTCAAATCAAATTCCAAGTACTTTATTTTTTGAAAAATGTAATTTAAATTCTATCAGAGACTGTTGACAGTTATGAATAAAAGTACACATCATTTGTAAATACTTTATGAATTAAAAATAATATCATTTTATGCAAATAAATTATTTCCAATAGTTTTAACACACACCACAAGTAATCGGTCTATGAATCGAGAATATAGCATCAACTGCAGTTCTTACATTTGCTTTGCATTCGTATGACGCTGTTTCATATACGTTAAACCTACATGGTTTAATAATCTTTCTGGTGTGTTCTCATTCCCAAGTTAAAATCCTCTCTTAACCAAAATCGTTTCGATTTATTCTTCATTTCTAATACTACGCCCAATTATGTTTTATTTCAAAGATAATTTAGACACTGATCCAACTTTCGACTCTTCTATTTTTCATTATTAATGAATAGGTTTGATAAGATTTCTTCAATTCTATAATTCTGTCGATAACTCTATAATTCGATCAATCGATAACTGTAATTCTGTATTAGTATTTAATGGTTTTGAAAAGATTGATCTGACAGTCGACTATTCAATAATTCATTACTGATGTAAAATAGGTGTGTGTGTGTGTGTGTGTGTGTGAGAGAGAGGGAACACACAGACAGAAGATTCCTTCTAAAAATCCACATATATTATTCACATAATGAATCTTCTAGTTCATCTATAACGATCCAATGCACTTCAAGATGATACCAAATACATGTTGTTAGTGACAAATCAGGCAGTCACATAATACAATTAAATGAGCAGACTTTTCTTTATTTTAAAGACTACCTCTAGAATACAATTATAATGCATTCATATTATATATGACACAATGTATCATTATTGTTTAAAATAAAATGGTAAAAATATAGGAATGGAGCCAACCAGTCAGTTGTCTACACGTCTTGGTCTGTGGGAAAATGACAGGAATTTCTTCAGGTGGAAGAACAGATAGAAGTCACTGGAAGCAAACTCCAGCCTATTGGGTGGATGGTCAAGCACTTCTAAGCTAAACTTTTCCATCAGTTTTTTTTTTTATTTTTATGGAATTTGCCATATGAGTGCAAAGATTGTAGTGAAGTAACAAAACACCATGCTGAGTATCTCACGTCTCTTATTTTGAATGGCTCTTTACAAGTTATTTAGTAAAGTTATTATTAGTTATTACAAGTTATTTAGTTGCGTAGTAATATTAAACGCTTACAGTTGTACCTTGCTGTCAGCTGGAGAAACAATAAGGGCCGACACCTTTTTTTGCACCATAACGACTTTAATATAAGCTATCCGAAAATTATGATTGTAATATATGATGACTACACCCATTATCTTCTCAACAAGTACATACGTTTCAGTCATTTTTCAGAGCCATCTTTTGGAGCCGTAGGAAACTTACTTTCAGGATGATCTCATATATATAAATGTTTGGTTTGAAATTCTTAATTGCCTCCTTCTCAGATCTATTATTAACCCAAGGGACGATTTGTGAGAAAATTTAATTTCTGTGCAAAAAAAGATTTAAAAGATAATTTTTCTTAGAAAAGAATTCTACATGAAGACACTTAATAATTTTTCACACATACCTCTTAATATATTAGAACACGATCTAAAAAAAATATGAAATACTATACTTAAAGTAAAATTGCAAATTTAAAAAAAGAAAGAAAAGAAAACAGGAAAAGTGATTTTAAGTTTTGGGTTTTTTTAATTCTTAAAATATAAAGTATTCAAAAATATCTAAAATGTAATCTACTAGACTTTAATATATTCATCTTTTCAGTTTTTAATTAGGCGAGATCTCCGAAATCTAGATGCACGTTTCCCTGTTAAAATCCAAAGTAAATAACATGCGGTAATTCAGGGCTGTGAATTATAAATTCCTTGAACCAGAGGAGTAAAGTCATTTAAATGTAACGAGCAGCAAAGGAAGTAGTTCAATAATAAAATGTATCCATTGAATCTAGATTTATAATAAATGTGAAATTCTAAGAAATTTGATACAACTATAAAAGTGAAAAAAAATTATAATTTAGTGATATGTAAAATACAGTCGATGCTTGTTTTTTATGAACTAGTGGCTATTCCCTATACTGACACCAACATAATGATAATTGAAACTCCCATTTACGAACCAAAATTTCGAAAAAAATCTTTTTTGCAAACTTTTGTTTCCGACAAATAATTTTCATTTCCGTTTTTTTTTTATCTGATATTTTTTCAATTTTTTTATTTCTTTTTTTATATAACGCCTGAGAATTTGATTATACTTCAGTAACGAAGGTACACATGCAGGCAGTCCAGGAGCATTGTGGGAATAATAATCGAAAACACATGGATATCAGGCATTTGATAGAAAAGAATTGTGGTGCCTAATTCAACATTTGTGTTTCACGTACGTAAGAAAATGGAAACTCTTTAATAGTCTTTAATAATCGGCTCTTTAATAGTTTGTGTTCTCTTGTTCTGTAGTTGGTTTTTCATTTGCACTGCTCAAATTATGAAGTTTCCTTTGGAGAGAGAGATTAAGCCGATTCCGTTGAGGATTTGCCGCAAATGAAGAAATGAACATGTTTATCAATTGAAGTAAAAAAAAAATCTGAGAGTAGGAAAAAAATATTAAAAATAATATGAAATTCCAAAAAACAGTCTCCCTAAAACTTTAAAAAACTCGGAAAAAAACTGAAAAAGGATAGGGTAAAAAGTTCGAAAAAGAGGTTACCCTATGTCTCGAAAATATTGTCGAGAAATCCTAAATTGAAAAAACGTTTTGCTTGCTTGGCGGAAGAAAATGAAAAGAATGAACTTTGCTGTTGATGGCAATGTCATTAAAGAGAAATCCAATTGTTTATTTTTTTTTATTAGGCTGAACATAAAAGATTTCAAAGCATAAAATGGTTGGCTCCAAAAATTTAAAGCAAGACACGGTTTGAACTTTAGAAAATTTAAGTGTTGTTATTAAGTATTGATCTTATTTTGCATGTGTTTCTGATAGTGCATTTTAAACAAGTCTTTCTAATAGTATTATTTATAAAGAAAAATTTAACTTGGTAAAAAAATCAGATCTTAATAATAAGCTGATACATTATTTTTCTATTTTCACGTACCATTTTACCCATCCCTAGAGTTAGAAAAACAAGAATACTGTATTTTGAATAATCGTCTTAGTTAAGAGAATGATTATTTTAAGTGCTTCTGTTTTGTGCGAACAGAAATATAAGAATATATTGAGAAAAATTTACAGTGAGGCTGGAGATATTACCATCCGAGCATCAACCATTCAAAAAATAATCCAGCTGATATACTCTATGTGAATTCATTTTGTATTTTTGACTCATTTCTAAAATAGATTCAAACATAGACCAAATACATAAAAAAAATCTAAGAATTTTAGAACATAATGAAATCGAAACTAAATGTGCCGCTGTTGATTTGTTATATCAAAATTTTAATCCCTTTTAACTTGCTTTCTGAATTTGTTTTTTCTCTAAATTTTAATTCCCGCATAAAATTTCCATGGCAACCAATAAAATGCAAAGTAAAAATTACTTTCAGCCTTATTTTATGTATATGTAGCGGTGCAGGCGAGCCCCGGAATGTACTATAAGGTTTACGAGTTTGGAACACTTGCCCATCACAAAGTGCCTCGTCATTTTGAACCACGGTCAGGTGACGAGGTCACATCTGAGCTGGCACCCTCCTTTCCACATCTACGACACACCAGCGAAAGAACTTCGGACGTCACATATTAACGTGGACACTTCCCCAAGAGCAAATCATTTTCAGACTTTCTTAATTTGCCTAACGAGAACTAAACCTAATTCGTTTGCTGATCATATATTACGATAAGTGATTAATTCGGCGATAGTGCATATATATAACCCGTGATTATTCTTAATCACTACTAAAGCAGGTGAATGCGATAAATTATTGAATATTTATCGCATTTATACTGATTAATAAAATCTCCACCTCGTAATGGGGAGAATGTAAAAAATTTAGATTTTGTAAAGTAACGATGCCTTAATTCGAAAAAAAAAAAAAAAATGTTTTCAATTTTTAAAATTTCGTTCACAAGAATTTGAAGACGACTTGAGAATTTGAAGAATAAGAATTCAGAAAATATTTAATTTTTATCCAAAGAAAACACAACCTTGAATTAAATTATAACTAGAGTATTTCTAGCTAAAACTTTTCTCTTATCAAATAAAAGACCCAGATAAAGAAATCAATTTAGATTATTAGAACTTGTACAAAACAGCTCCATATCAAAAATAAACTATACTCATATTCCAAAAAATGCAAAAAAGCATTAATTATAAGTTGACTTATTTGGGCGCATTACTCTTTTGACATTTATATATAGCTTAAGTTTTACATTTTTTTTCTTTTTTTACATTTACTCTCTCCGGTTGCAAACACAGAAAGATGGTTTTCTAACATATTTTCGAAATGATATTGCTTGATCTGGAATGTTTTCAAACAGAATAAATTTTTCCTCAAATTGTGATTTCTGGTATTCTACAGTGAAATGCCCTTGTTTTGTTCCAAAGATAAAATTTTCCACTTTGAGCTTCTCAAATAACTTTGATGGGTAACTTTTTCCTGCCTAAATCCGGCATTCGTAATTTCTTTGTCATCAATATTACCAGAAGACAATATTAAGATTTGAAACCTTCAACACTTTTACCTGGGATACTAAATTTTCTTTAGCACAGATTCTGTTTTCCTACTTGAACTTGCGTAGTTTAAATGTCGTATCAAAATAAACCACTTCATCATTCTTTTCCTGAATCACAAAATTAATTGCAGGTGAACAGTCATTTTTCACATTATAATCAAATTCTATTTATTGCTTTCTTATCTGAAGCATTATTAACCGCTTCTATTAAAGTCTGAAATTCTTGGGTTCTAAGATAATTGACAATCATTCGTGAAAGAGGTTTTCAAACCTACTTCTGAAGTCATCCTAAACATTGCTTCATAAAAAGTACACTTGATATCTTAATGAAATGTCTAGTTTTTCATAAGTTGTATAAAATGTAAATCTTTGGACCACTCTTAGTTCTTGGTTGAAAAGCAATGAATTAAACATTTTCATCATCTTGATTTGCACGAACCTTGCTTAGGTTTACCATGCGCAATTTTTAAATCTGGCCACACACATTGCACAATCTTCCACTATTTAATTAGTGAACCCTTAACGATTGTCACTTTAAAGTACAATGAGGTTCCGAATTTTAAAAAAGTCAATGAAATGATATGCAATTTCTCAGCTCATTTGCTTTCTAGAGCGCACAACTGTATGAATTTCGTCAAGTATTCATGATAGACATACATTGACTGCATGTCCATTAAATCAATTTGCATGAATTCAACACTTCAAGACCACATTGACCTCATAAGTTCTTTCATGGATACCTTTGACAACTTTCACAAAGTAAATCACAGCTTCGGCAGTAAAAAGTTCAACGTATACGTAAAATCTTATTTTAATTATCTTTATTTGTGGAAAATATATATCTTTCCCATAAATAAAGATAAAATTTTTAGGTTTTACTTATGGGAAAGATAAGTTTATAAACACTGCCCACTTTCATAACGTCGTATTTTTTACCTTTGCGCTACTTTTGTTTTTACTATTATTCACTTTGACACTAAGAAGTAGTCATAAAACTATTGTTCGCTTTCTTAGTGTCCATAAACATTTATGAATTAAAATGCTCACGCACATCATCCATTCAATATTTTATTTAAAAAAACAAAATAAGAGCGTAGCGAAAAATCATTTATCTAGTACGAAATTAGAAATACTACTGAAATCATATGCATCTAAAGAGACCGTTAATAACTAATGAGTCAAGGCTTTCCGCTAATGCTGATAGACAGGGAAGCTGACTCACGTATTTCCTTTTTGTCACAAATATCGTATAAATACCATAAAACGCCGTAGATATTTTATGCACAAGAGGGCTAATTAAACAGGGACCTACGGCTTAAAGTGAATTCCAACCGACTAAAAACATCTAAGCACAAAGTTGGATTCGAAACTACGAACTGTTGAATTGAAGATAAGAGCGCTATCCACTCGGCTATACATGTTACAATAAAGTATACTGTCTATAATTCAGATTTAGTTAAAATAAACATTTCGAACAAAATTTTGAAAAATTTATGCATTTTACTTACATTTTCTATTATGAGTTGGGATTTTATAAAATAACTGGTATGTGTGATAAATATTTAATAATTTATCTTATTTTCCGAATTTAAAGGTGATTATGTATAAAATTACTGTTGATTATTCATAATCACCAATTTATTACACTTACTGCAACATGTACCTGAACTATTTTTAGACTTGGTAATATTTTTATCCAGCTATTCTCATCAATTACAAAAATAAAGTTGTAAGAAAATTTGAGAGAGCTCAGAACACACTATTTTCATAATCATTGATTTCCATGTATTCTTTATCTCCTCCACCCAGGAAAAGTTGATCAAAATTTCATTGAATATCCTAAAAATTTTAATACTCAATAAAAAGGGTAAGAAAGAAAAACCAAGAAGAAAATACTATTTTTTTAGCAATTTAACATTGTCAATTTTTTTAAATTACGCTACAAAAATGTTTTGTTAAATTTCTTTTAATCTTAATCCTCCTCAATTACCATTTTAAAAATGACATCTTGACTCACAGAAATAAGGAAAAATCAATTACTAGTAGTATACAAAATATTAAATATGTTCTATGATAAAAAAAAATCGAAAAAATATCCTGAAACATGTATATGCAAATAGTCAGCTATTAGGGTGATTTGACTTACAAATGAATGCCAAGAAGCTATTGATAAAAAAGGTTTTCAAAATATACAAACATCTACGATAAAATAAATGGTAATCAAAACCAGGACTTGTTGAATTGCCAGATCCCCAGTCATTCAGCTTCCAACTCAGCAACAAGCATCCATCCACTTCAGTCAGTTTAAATAAGTGGCGACTTAATTGATTACAATTCAAACTTTAATAGGTCTAACATCATTAAGACCACATATTCCACATAAAAATAATTCATTATATTAGATAGATTCACTTGTAGTTTGAATAATAAAATCTGGTTTAGTATGGCATTAACTATTCAAAAGAGAGTAAAATGCAAGAATGAATTGAAACACCAATGTCAGCATTAATCCTTGAAAAACTTCATTACAAATATATGAATTCTCATGTGACTTTAAAGAAAATATTAGAAATTCAATAAAAAGATATTTTATAGAATAGTTGAATTCATAACCTCAAGAGTTAAAAACATATAATGCATAAATGATTAAATTAACTCAAAGGCTTAGTTAATTCTACAAAGATAAAATAACATAGTAAGAAAAGAACATCATAAACATATTAAATTTGGAGCCTCACGTAGCTTAAATTTCAGATAAAATACTTAAATTAACACAACCCAGAAAATTCCATTAAAACAATTAAAATTCTTTATTTATAAGACACCCAACTGTAATAAATCTCTCTAGTCTACCAATGTCAAATTTTAAAAAATATATATTTTTTATTAATATATATATTTTAAAATTTGACTATAATATATATTTTTTAAATATTTTTTTTATTAAAATATTGGCAAAGTAATCTGATTTCTTAATAATTACACTATATGTACTTTTAAAATAAAACAATTTTATATTTTAGCATTTTCGAATGCATTAAAATGTTTCACATTAGAACTACTATGCAGAACTGAAATGCCTAAAATGAATCAAAATCTATATTTTAAAAAAATCAATTTAAAATGTTAAAACCTTTGAAAAACTTTCAGTAGAGCCAAATTAATTTAAATAGAATCTAGTTGAGAAAAAAAATCAACTACTCAAACAGATCTGCATCAAAAATATAACTTCGAATGATAATATAGTATAACAAATACAAATTCTAATGTCAACAAGGAATATATTCCCATTTTCCACAATTTAAAATTACATAATTAATACATTTATTATATAAATTTCAGTATATTAAATATTTTTGGTTAGAATCATATCATAACTGAGCAAAAATTTACAATGTAAACAAATGAATTTGCATATGCAAAATGTATGAGAATTTCATGTAGATCGAACATTTGCTTTAAAAAAATTGCATCAATGGAGGTTAAATTACTATTTTCCATAAACTTTTAATTGAAAGACATTTCAATAAAAAGACAACAGAAAGCAAATGAAATCAAAAATTGTGAACAACTTTATTTACTTAATATATATACAGTAACAGTTATATATACAATGTGCTATTCTTAAGCATATTGCATACATGCAAATTGAAACACACACTCAATTTGATCTATATTTGAAATCACCTTGCTCATAAGCAGTTTTCCTACAAAGAAAAAACCATACTGCCCGATTCATAACTGACATTAGTTGACAAAATTTCGTTTAAGTACAAAATGTACCTTAACCAATATTTACACACATATAAAATAAAATATTTCTCAAATTCAGAATTATTAATATTAAATGAAAGTTAAAAATACTAAGCAGACAACCTGTCAGTCATTATTTTCAATAAAATTATTTCTGCACCCCTTTATTTTGTAAGAAAAGAATTCATGCTATGAAAAGGCAACAATTAACTTTATGCCTCACTTTCATCTGAATTACAAAATTGAAAATAAGGAAAAATATTCAAAAATTATTTTTCACATTGAATATACACATATTTTGTAAGCTTATACTTCTGCGAATAAGCAAGGAAAATAATTAAAAAATATTTACAATTTTTTGAACAAGCAACACTAATTTTGAAGGAAGGAAGAATGAATACTAATACTACTAAAGATAATTTTGAAGATTTTTATTCAAGATACAATTGCAAATAACATCCATGAAAACTAAATTTAAAACACTTATTGAAAACTTTTTCATTCATTTCCCTTTCATTTCAACAATTCACTGATGAAAAAATCACTTTCATCAAAAATCTGTAGAGAATTATGCTTCTGATATTTTCTCCACTTTAATTATCTTAAATAACTTGAAAACTTTTAAATATAAACTAGATATAATTTTAAATTTTTATACTAATTTATAGTTTTTAATTAGGATGGAAATATTACAATTTTGGATGCAATAATATTAAAGTATATATTTGGGAAAATAATTAGAAAGTTAAAAATATTAAAAAAGAAGTTGTATTTCATGCCAGTTTTTAGATTTACCACATGTCATTAGTTTTCATTTATTTAAGCATATTTGATACAATCAACAGCTTCAATATTAAATAAACACAGCACCTTCTAAGAAGGACATTTATCAAGAGCCATCACTGCTGTTGATAAATGTGGTAGCTTTTAGTAATACAAACTTTTGCAATTTGCACGGTTATATTATTTTCCGTTATTGATTGTTCATTACTAAACAATGTTTGCAAATACTGTGTAGGACATAAAATCTTTACAGAAGGGTCCAATACAATAAAACACAAAATTGCTTTTATTTACACTATATATTCTAAACATTTCTGATGAAGTAAGGGCTTAGAATAATACTAGATTGGAAAAAATAAATTATTCTTCATTAATTTTTTTCCAGCTTTTCTGAATAGTTTTATCATAAATTATTTTGAAGAAAATGAATAACAAATTTAACGAGCTTACGTTAAGCAATATTTAAAAATAATAAAAATCATAAAAAACCTCAAATTTAAAAAAAAATACAATAGCTTTAGATTACTTCTTACAATCTTGTAAATCTTACAACATTTTTTCTTACATTATTTAAATAAATATACAGGTATTGTATGTTGATATAAATGAATGTTAGCAACACAATGAACATAGAATGTATGATTAAAGAAAAAATTATAATTTTTGAAAAAATCTCATAGCAAAAAATATTTAAAACTATTGCAGAAACATGACTAGAAAAATATTTTCGTTAGACTTTTTTAGGACTTTCTAAGCAAATTTCTCCTTCACATCTAAAAGTAAATTTTTAAGAGCTTTTGAATAAGCTGCATACTTTTTATAAAAATGCACACATTTTAAATTCGCTTGAATTTAAATAAGATACAGAAAAAGGTGCTCCAAACAACCTTAAAACTATACATACATAACTGAAAAAATAAAGTCAGAATTACAAAAAGAGATAAATTAACAATACATAATGAAGTTACAATAAACTTTCAATAAGAAATGTGAATATATTTTACTTCAATATTTACATGAAATTTTCAAGAAAAAAAGAAAACTTTTTAATTGATATTCTTTTAGAGGAGAAAAATAAGAAAACTAATTGCAGATAAATTTCATAACTTTATCATAATGAAATTTCCAAAATAGTTCTGAATTCTTATAATGTATATTTAAATTTATGATTAATTTAGATTACTTTTGGAGATTTAATCACACAGATTACTTTTAAAGAAATTATATTTCCCTTTTCAGTTTCTCAAACCATACATTACTATGCTTTATCGTCTTCAAATAAATGTACTTTATCTTCCAAAATTGTAACTTATAGTAATGATATTCAATTTGTAGTCAAAAGAATTTGTTTGACCACAAATAAAAGAATAAATGGATATACTGTGATTTTCAATAAAGATCCTTCAGAATAGAATTTCTATAATTTTTTGCATTGAACTAAATAGAAGCAAATAATTATTCATGGATGTCAATTATCCTCAAAACAATTGTAGAATTTAGCTATAATTTTTATACTGTGCTTTCAAAATTTAACAATATAATTAAATATTTCTAAAATAGTATTATTTGAAGAACCCAATGGAAATTATTCAGTAACTGAGACAAAAAGAATACAATAAATATTAGGAGAGTAAATTTATCAATCAATGTAGTTCATCATTCCACAACATGAGAATTTTAGCACATATAGACTTTGCTTAATTTATGATAAAAAGTAAAAACAATTTCTAGCTTATTTTTACTTTATATCAAATATTCTAAGAACAATGAGATTTTTGCTCAACATACTTACAACATTCTTGAAGAAAATGATTTTCACAGAAATAAATACATACAAAATCTAACCATCCTCATATTTACAAGTGGAATCAGGGAAAAATTTGAACATCACTTTATAAACATAAAACAAAGAATATCTCATCAAAAGTCTCGTTTCAGTACCTGTTATTAATGGATACGATATGACAGCTTAATAAAGGCATCAACTAAAACAAGTTGAAAGGCAAAATATCCTTTAAAATGAATTTAAAATAACTAACACCAACACAAAATTAAATATCCACACATCTTAAAACTACAAGAGGTAATATCACTAAAACTTGTGTTGAATTTTTCAAGCCTCAAGTTTCTTTATGAAATAGGTCAGCAACAGCTTAAGTGTTTCCTATGATCTTATTTCAGAAATGTGCAAATCACAGTTTTGTAAGTTTATTTTCAACACCTTTCATTGGGATATAAACATATTTCTGAACTATTGCCACTTTCATGAATTTGCAGTTATTTCTTCTGTAGAAGTTGCAACAGGTGCATTAGCTAGTCTCCTATGTTCATAGTTCACTAACCTCTTTCCAACTAAGTATCTATGGAAAAAGAAATTCAATTATTTAAATATAAAAGTTTTAATACATAATATTAAATTTCTTACACTATGAAATTGTATAAAATACAATCAAGAAATTGTACAATTATATAAGCAATAATTAAAGATTATTCGATTAAGTGTCCTTAACAATGACACTTATAATCCCTTGATAAATTTTATGTGACACTAGTACACATAAAAATATACTCTATATTAGAAACACAAATGTAATACTGTGTATACTTCTCATCACATGCACTTTCTAAAATCACCCTAAAAATACAGTAATCGACACATCTTCAGTACATTAATGTATGATTGGCATTAATTGGCATTCAAGAACTGATATTCTACAATATTTTACAATCAAAATAACCATGGCTTTGTTAAAAATAAGAATGTTGATTTTAGACATGTATTTCTTCAAAAAATAAAAAAAATGATTGCCAGAAAATTTTTTTCATTTTTTACAAACTGAACAAATACTTCATTCAGTATGTTATTAAACATAATATTATTTAGTTTATTTACAAATAAACTTTTTCAAAATATTTAAAAAAAATGAACAATGTTTCATTCTAATAAAATCGTATGCAACAAAGCCAACAAGAGTACCACAGTTTTGAAAAACAAGTTTCTTTACTCACTTGTCATTTTTTATGTGCTCGTACAATCGGAAGAACTGCCGCACTTGGAAAATAATAGCAGCAACAGACAGAACAAGTGCTAGAAGTGCTGGATATATTCTACGATAAACAAGATTTTGAAGCTCAAAGCTGGAAGCTAAAATGGAAAAAAAATTACAATTACTGTAATTTTTATAGATTATGCTGCAAATCGATTATTTGCTCAAAACAATAAGGTAAATAAAGTTTAATACATGCCTTGAAATATTAATGGATTTGTATAGTTTTATTAATACACAACCTCTTTAAACTATAAGTGAAAATTACATAAAAGAAAACAAATAAAGATAAAAGAATAAAAAAATATAATTAGTGAACACAAGCCCAGAGCACAAATGTCAACATTTAAATTTCTGACAATTTAAAAATTTTACGATATTTCAAATTAGTGTATAAAACACCATTAGTAAATTTTAATAAAAACAAAAGAAAAATCTTACAAACATAAATTTATCTTTAATGTCTACATAAAAATATACAGATATTCATTCCCACAATATAATACATAAAATAAAACAAGAAAAAAAATAACTGACACATATTTTACAGAAAAGTATCTTAAAAAATTTTAAAACCAATAAATTATAACACTCAGTGACAAAAAAAAATAATTGCAGAAAAAATATCTCGTGTAATTATTTATAAACCCAACTTGTACTTTCTATGCATTGAAAAGAGAATTTTTTTCTTAAAAAATTTAGATATTGAATATTACTTTATAAAAGTTAAATTACTAAATGTTTCACTCATGCAAACTGTAAAAGTATACACTGAACATTTATAGTTCATAGTTAGATTCTTTCTAAGTGCTTATAGCTAACTTCATGTTAAAATTTTTAAAGATAAAATCACAAAATTACACTTTTGATTTAAAATAAGGTATCTGTATATTAAATTTTATAGTTAATTACTAATTAGTTTCAATATTCATATGGCTTACAAATTAATAATTTATTGCTCCAGTAAAACTCATTGTTTAAAAATTATACATTCTTTTTTTAATTAAAATAAAATTGGTATTTTATAAAAAAAATTGTAAAACATTGTTTTTTTGTAAAATGATAATTTTAATTAAAGCATAGATAACTGTAGTAACCCCTCGGATTTTCCATTTTCCTTAACAAATTTGAAATTTCAACAATGATAATCACTTGTATTTTTATAAAAGACACTATTATCAAATAATGTGCAAAATACAAAAAGTTATAAAATAATCCTTTAATAGTTTTTATTAACCTTAACTTATTGATTTTTTTCTATGATGACCAGTGAACACACTAAATTAAAATCAGATAGAAAGGAATTATGAAATCAAAAAGTAATTCTATTTTTGTCGAGGCAAAGTTTTTTTAAACATATTAGGCACAATTTAGTTTTCTTCTTTAAATCTTTTCTATAGGAAAAACTGGAAAAGAAATTAAAAAACTTTGAGACAAGTACTTTGAAAATATCTTGATAACATAGTAAGATTTTACAACAAGATCATAAGACCTTACAATTTAATCAGAACTGTGAATTGTACAGCTAACCATACAAAAACCATGCTAAAATCAAACTCTACTTTTATTTAATGCTGAAAGGAAAAAATTTAGCAATGACAAAAATTTCCAAAAATAAAGCATTTACCCTGTTTTTTGTTCAGGGGAAAACTTAAATGTAGAAGAATGGCTTCCTCCTTTTATTTTCATAGAATACATTTAAAAAGGAAAATTATTGCAAAAGCTTATTAGTTCACAACAGAACATGCAAAATTAAATAAGAAACCTAGAAACTTCAGGGTTTACTTTAAAATGATATTTCGAAACATTTTTGAAAAAAATTAGAAATTTTGAAATATTAGATTAATTCCAAGCTCTGCTTAACCTCCCAAACATTAGGAAATTAGACTTCAAAAACAATACATTTTCATTAATTCATTTTTGAATTACCTCTTAAATTTTTATTTAAACCAAAAATTTCTCTCACATGCACATACAGTTGTATTATACTGTAATAACTGGGATATAAAAATACCCCAGTTAATTACAGTACAATAAATACAATTTAGTAATATGTAACATAGAAAGCATAACAAAAATTAAGAATACATACTAAACATTGGAATGATACTGCATGCTATAATATATGGCAAGGCAAGGGATAGACCCAAAACCATTATCACTGGCAAAGCAAGATCAGTAAATATCAAACGCAAATTAATATTACGTATTCCACCGAGGTAGACCTAAAAATAAAAGGATATCAATTTTAAGATTAAAACTTATAGCTTTAATAACTGTATTATAAGCTTATAATGGATTTTTATTTTGCAATAAATAAAAAAATAATTTTGGAAGATTGAAATAAATTACATACATGCTGGAATTCAGGTTGTACATTTAAGTTTTATTGAAAATAGATTTGAATTCATAAAATGGCAAGTGTAAAATCAAAGCAAATGTCTACAGCAATTACACATGAAAATATCCATAAATTGTAATTTATATTTATTCAATCATACATCTTGTAATGACTGAATAAAATCTCCTTCGTTTCAAACTTTATTAATGAGCCTTCTAAATATGTATCTTTTAATTATTATTAAATTATGCTCTTCTGAACTAGAATTGGGTTCATTCAATCTAGAGAATTCATTGACCTTCAGATTAATCTTATACATATCTTTTTAAGATTTCTTTTTTTAAAAAATATCTAACTACAAAAATGTTGAAGATTTGGTAAATCAAATTTTGTATTTTTATTTCACACACACACAACTGTTTCTAATTTACCAGACTATCATTAAGATAATTAAAAATAATTTTTTATAACATTCAAATAAGTTGCTTTTATATTTCTGTATAAAAATCAGTTTCTCAATTGTCTATCATTGTTAATCTTTCAATTGCCTTATAATTTTTTAATTTTTCAATGTGAAATTTACTCTTAATTTTTCCATTTTTAAACTCTAATATTAACTATTTTAGGCACACTGTTGGTTGTCAAAATAAGAAAAATTGGTTATCAAAATAAAATTTTGATTTTAAAAATTCAGTCACAAAGTTATAAGTATTTCATTTTTACACATTTTAGTTATAATATTAGTAACCATAGCTTTATAAGCAAAGCAAAATAAATGTGTGTGATCTATTTAGTATATTATTCTAATACTAAAGATCATCTAACCACTGTAAGATTATACTAATATTTAGAAATTGCTCTGGCAGAGATGTCATGATACATATAAAAGTATAATAGAATATTTTTTCATGGTGATTTCAAATAGTAAATCCTACAGTAACATTTGACAGAATTGTACAACACATGTAGTCTCTTTCAAGGAAACTTGCAAGAATGTACTAGTTGATAATCAAAAATTAATTCTTAAACATTCACCAGAAGATAATTTTTAGACATGAACTAATATGATGAAAAATGTTCACTTATGAAGTATGCCCTTACATTTTAACAATATGGTAAAGCTAACATCTAACCACTATAAAATTATTCGGAAAACAGTTCTATAAATGAATCACATTCAAAAAACAATTTTCACAAGAGTAAAATTTCACTCATGATATCATTTAAGGATTACTATGAAACCAATGAAAAAAAAAGATTAAGATGGCAATATTACATGTACATTTGAATTGCAACTAACAATATGTAAGCTTCAACAGTTTCACATTTGAAAATCTTCAGAAATTCAAGTACATAAAATACAACTCTAAAATATTGCATTCTTTTAAGTAATTTTAATATATATAATATATATTATGATAAATTCAATTACTAAATTAAACATTTGAAAATCTGTTATTTTCCAACATTTAATATTTTGCAATAGTAAAACTTAGTGTGCAACAAGTAACATTTACATTGGTTTTTAATTCTTCAGCCATATTTTGTAACCTACATTTATATATACATAATACATAATTTGGTTGGTTTATCCACCTATACTCAAATTTTGGCACACAATGGCTAAATAAACCAACTAATAAGAACCTGAAATTTACAGTGGATTGTGAATAATGAATATTATGCTCAAAATGGGAATTAAATTAGCTATTGAACTGAAAATCTATATGCATTGATTTTATAATGACCAGCATTACTTTATTACAATAATACAATAATTCTGGAATGACTGACAAAATCAACATGCCTAATAATAAATTTGAGTTTGATTAATTAGATATACTTTTATTTGAAAAGGTTAATTTATACATTGCCTTCATAGATTCCTTTCATTACCAATTGCTAAAATTATTACAACAATAGATATTTCCATATTACACAAAGTGACATTTTGTATAATTATTTTATATAAATAATGTGAGGAAATAAAGTACATGAAAACAAATTTGACACAAAATTGAATTACCTGTTCAATAACTCTTTTCATCCACCAATTTGGACCAACAAGCACTATAGCACAGAAAGTTTTAGTTAATAGAACTCCAATAGCCCAATCCTAATTTCAATTTAAAAAAAGTTTATTAAAAAAAGTTCAAAACACTACAATCCAAACACATTTAAAACAGTAATTTTACAAACCTGCCAAATAGAAATGAGTGGAGTATGGTTCAATGAAACCCTTGCAGGTACTGTGAGAAGAACATCAAGCAGCAAGCCAAATAATACAGGAATTAAACCAAGCAGGACACTCATTGCACAAACCATTTTAAATGCCTAAACAAAATTTCATTAATAAAATATATAAAAATATTTCAATATTATTAGATATAAAAAAAATCAATTTCACTGATTAACTAAATAATTATTGGCAAAATAATTTCTGTAAAATTTTTGAAGGTAGAAAGAAAAAAGAGTAACCACTAATTTTTGCCATGTATGTAGGTATGTATGTGTGTGTATATATATAAATATAAACAAAACTCTGCGGCAAAACAGTCCAAGTGGGCCAAGGCCTACCGTACACATCGTTGTTCTCCTGACTGAGAGGCCTAGGGTGTATAGCATACGTCCCAATTAGGTGGTCAGCCTAACGCAAAACCCCCAGTGTTCAATTCCCAAGCATGCTTGGTGTTGACTCAGTTTGTTGACCCACTGAAGGGATGAAAGGCTGATTCGACCTTTCCCAGCCTGAGGATCAAACATGGGAAATGTGCGTTGGGAGCAAGAATCACTACTTATAAGACACCAGGCTTCATATATGTATATATAATTAAAATTTTAAACAATTTTAAAACATGGTAATATTTTAGATAAAGTTAAATAAAATTACATTGATTTCATATTTTAGTAAAAATTGATAAAACCCACATCATTTGAGATCAATCACAAATTTTTCACAGAATCAAATCACAATTTTTTTAGTATTTTATATTAAATTGAAAAGTGGTACACATTAATTTTTTTTCATAAAAGGTAAGATAAATTAATACCTTAGTAAAAACTGTCAATAAAGACAATTATATTTTTGACAGAAAACTATAGAAACACTGTTAAGATTTACTTATTGTAACTCATTACAATGATAAATATAGTTTCAAGCTTTGACATGTGATTCAGATTTATAAAGAAAAATAATCTGAACATGAACATTTTTTGTGCACTTAATAAAGAAGAAACAAGATATGATGGATGTATTGAAAGAAAATATACAGAAAGAACTGATTTTTATATAAATAGGCTATTAAAGGAAAATGTCCTAATACTTAAGATGAAATTATATAATTTTACTCATAACAGAAATTTAATGTTGAAAACTCAAATATATTATACACACAACACGTATTACTTGAAAAATTCAATACATACGATTATTAGCCATTCTTTCAATTTTGCAGAAACAGTGTTCCAACCTCGAGGAATCCAACTCCACAGTAATGTGCAAATACGCAAGATGATCCAGCAGACATAGAGGCCACAACCAATTGTGTATAATTCATGAACTTTAGTATTTCCGAGCCATAATGACATAAGTTTTCTACCAACATACACTGGAAGTAACAAGCAAAAATAAAAGTAAAGTATGTGTGAAATATTTTATACTCTGCATATATATTCTACCACTTGCAATAAGTTTTTATGACAGTTAATACAGTTTACTTCAACTGTATTAATAGTTAAAGATGTCTAGCATATTTCAAAGAAATTATTTTGATACTTATTTCTAAAATTTATTTTTCGAAAACAAAAATATGAAATTAAAGAAAAGGAAATTTTTCTTTAGGAAAATATTCATACATTTTACAATGAAAACAAAAAATTCTGTTAATAGGAATCCAAATTAATTTTTTAATAAACTTTGCTAAAATGTGAATTTGGTTAAGGTGTAAATTTTTATTTATATTTTGATGGTTTGTTAGTCGCTCAATGGTTATTTTTTACACATGAGGGCTAATTAAACTGAGATATAGGGCTTAAAGTGAATTCTAAACCATGACAAACATCCAAGCCCAAAGTGGGATTTGTATCCATAAACTATTGAATTAAGGGGCAAAGGGCTAATAATTCGGCTGTCACATTGGATATTTTTATTTTGAGAATTTATCCAAAAATACACTTGAAATGATGAATTACACTAGTTGTTCTAATTAGATTTTTAAGCAA
This sequence comes from Latrodectus hesperus, assembly GCA_037975125.1. NCBI lineage: Eukaryota > Metazoa > Arthropoda > Arachnida > Araneae > Theridiidae > Latrodectus > Latrodectus hesperus. The sequence continues at coordinate 91,156,831 of CM075850.1, forward strand.
AAAGTATGTATAGTAATGAATGGCAAGTTGAAGAAATGCGCTATTAAATTCTTTTAAATGAGTAGTCTTACAATTAACATACTAAAATATTTCTATAGATACTTTTTTTATATAAGTTAAATGTAACTTTATACTGTACTATGAAACGTTTTCTTTTGAAACCCAATATCTATGTTTCAAACTTCAAGTTTAGCATATTTAGAAAATTCTTAAAGTCAATGCATAAAAAAATAATTTATCTGTGATATATTATTAATGACCTTTATAGTAAAAAGTCAATTTTTTTAATCGCCACTCATGACTCTGAAAATTTCCTGTTATAGTGATAAGTGATGATATATTCTTACTAATATATTGTTGCTGACAGAAACTGTTTCCAATGTCTTTATTTAAATATTGGATTATTAAAAATTGCATCACGTTCAAATTTCAGCAAATTATTTACATGTTGTATTTTTCTAAATCAGTCTTTTATTAAAATTTTTATTATTAAATTTAATACTTTAATTTGAGAAATATTTCCCTAGAAATACTTCATTACAAATTTTATTATCATGAATTTTAATTATGACCCACACCCAAATATATCAAAAAAATAAATAATAAATATATAAAAATAATATATAATATTAGTAAATATATAATAAAGCTAAAAATAAAGAAATATGTGATACTCTTAGAATACCTTAAACCACTAAAAAAATTATTTTATCTTACAAAGCAAGAACAAAAACAATACTGATAACAGTATTGTTTTTTTCTTACTGATAACAGTATTGTTTTTTCTATACTGATAACAATATTGTTATCTTTATAATTATACATATCGCAAACTTATTATAAAATATGTTGGTGCTATGTATATATATATAGAGATAAATTACCATATGCATCTAAGTTATTTTTTAAATAATTATTAACATCTCAAATCAGATAAAATACTGTTTTGAAATACAAATTTAAAATTTTTTTTATCTAAGAATATTATGCTAAGCACCATCTATTAACACAACATATATTTTTCTTCTCAAAGGCAATATTGAAAAAAATAAACCAAGATGAAGGAATTCTTATATATTTAGAATCATAGCACACTTGTTATTACTATATATTATAATATTTAGAATATTATAATAATATATCTATTATATTATAATATTTAGAATCATAGCATTTGTTATTACTATACTATTTATAAAACCTAGTTTGAATTTGAGTTTTTTTCAAGTTAAAAAATGTGAACAAATTATTTAATAAAATTCAGTGAAGCAGTGCACATTTAATTATATATATCCATACATGTCATTAATGTGCACACAAACATACTTCAGTTTAATCTAATAATTATCTAATATTATTGACAAATTTCACACCAACCTGGAACAGTAATCATCACTAAACTACCTATCGTTAGACTGATGCAGATGAAAAGAATTAAGCACACAATCTAAATAATAAAAACATTCATGTTAGACTACATATTAACATTTAATTTTAGAAAAATTAGAATAATATAATTATTTGCTTATTTCTTGAACATCTTGAAAGAAAACTAATATTAGAAAACTATTCTACACCTTTCTTTTTTCTTTTACATTAAATATTCTTTTTTATATAAAAAATTTTATTACATTTATAGTGAGAAAAATCAATAATTTATATCAATAATTCTCAATGTCAAATCCCTAATGTACCAATGATAGTCTAGATTAATTTAATTGTCTTTCTATTACTTGAAGTCTTTTTACTAATCTATAAAAAATGAAAATTATAATTTAATTATCATATTTTTAATTAAGTATTTAATTTTTAATTAGAAGTTATTTATTATTATTTAGTACTTGGTTCATCATTTTATTCCAATGAATTTTTCTGCATGAACTAATGAAACATAAGTTTGAAAATTTAGTCAATCCACACTTGACAAAAATAAAACTAGCAGTTTATTAAAATACTTTAGATACGAGGTGAAACAATGAAAAGGCACTTACATTAGAAAGTAAGAACAATTTCACTGTACTGCCATCCGCTGTCCCGCCATTTTACCTTCCTGTACATGTACAACAGTCTACTTTATACACTATTTTTCAATTGACACCATTTAGGTTATTCTATATTGTGTTTTCAGTTTGCTATACACATTTAAAATGTTCAAGACAGTTATTTATCATGCCAACTGTGAAATTCATGCTATAATTCTATTTTTTGAAAGCAAGGAATGGGAAACCAACTGAAATCTATAGATCAATTAAAGATGTTCATGGAGAAGGAAAGATAAGCGATGGCACAGAGAGAAAGTGGGTTAGAATATTTAGTGAAGGTTGAGCAAATGTTCATGATGAGACTTGAAGTAGACAACCTTCTGTTGTCAATGATGATCTGGTAAGGAATGTGCGTCAATGACAATGATTATACTTTCAAATAAATGTCTGTAAATTTCACACACTATTTTGTATGAAATTGTAATAGACCACTTAAGTTATCACAAGTTGTGTTCCTGATGAGTTCCAAAAATTCTCATTGACATTAAAAAAAACAGTAAATTGGCAGTGCATTGAAATTTCTCACACGATACAGAGAAGACTAGCATTTTTAAAACCAAATTATAGCAAGTGATAAAACGCATGTTTGCCATGTCACAACAGAATTGAAACTACAGTCAATGGAGACAAGACACACTCAATCTCTTAAAAATACAAAATTTCATAATGACAATGTCCACACAAAAAATCATATGCACTGTGTTCTGGGATATGAAAGGAGTTTTGCTTACTGAAATTCTTTCCAGAGTGAAATCGTCAATGCAGCATGATTTTGCAATACTTTAAAAAGACTAAGGCCTGTAATTCATAACAAAAGAATGCTGGGTAAAAAAAATTTAATTGCTCCATGGCAACAATTGGCCTCATGCTGCTTGTGACGCTAAAATGATGTTTCAACAGTTTCGTAGCAGTTTTATCAACCACTGTATAGCCCAGACTTGGTGCCATCCCATTACCACTAGTTTTGGCACATAAAATATATGCTGGATGACAAGCACTCTTCATCTAACTATGAGGCAAAAAATGCTGTAGATTCATGGTTATCCTCATTGGGGCGAAATACAAAGGCTGGTAACATGCATTGACAAGTGTTTTAACATTGGCAGAAACTACTTAGAAAAATAGTTTAATCTATGCTTTTTCATGTAAACATATTATTAATTAGAAAACAATTCTGTTATTATTCTTTTACTATCAAAACAGTACTTGCTTTCCATTTATGTCTTGTACTTATATAAAATAATGTTATAAAAACTGCAAAAAATTAAAGATATAACTGAAATAATAACAAAGTATACATTTATACTTTATGTTAGTAAATATCCTCATAACAGTTTACTATTTTTAATAGCTGACCAATATTGAAATCTCAACAAGAAGAAAGACTGAAAATTATCATTGGTACAAGAGAACAATTTGCAATTCAAAGGACAATTCATTGTGGATGATTCAAAAATGAAATAGTAGTTCTAAAACTTTATTATGTTGCCTTAACCTCAACATAGAGTGTAAAAAATTGCTACGATGCTACATACAACATCAACTAATAATGCAGTAAATGTGTACCTGGACACTTATATCATATAAACAAATAGTATGTCCAATTCATTAACTCAGGTTCTTGTTTAAAAATCAGTAAAATCTATAATTTTGGAGCAGCTGTTCACAGAAAATTCTCAACTCTTTCTCAATTTATTCAGATAATATTGCTGAAAATTATTATTTGTTATAAAAAACAAGTGTTACAAAAAATCACCAGAGAACAACACCAATACTATTCTCCATAGGATATTGTGGAATATCAGAAATATTAGTTATAATATTAAGCTATTAGATATAAAAAAGTAATTTCAATTAATTTGCTATAATAAATAATTAAAAACAAAATAAACTATAATTTACATCAATATTCTGGCAAATGAGTAAAGGCCTACTTTTACTAATATATAATGTATGAAAGATAATAGAGCCACTGACTGAAGGATTTTTAAACATAACAGTTGCAAGAATTTATATTGAATGTTAAATCCTTTTAGATCATTGTATTTCAGTAAACTGGTGCTCAATGATATAGGAGAAGATTATACCTTGAAAGGAAGAAACCTTGGTCTTTTATATGGTTGAAAGCCAGATGGACTAACTGGTTGGAAAATTGCCTGATGAGCTGCTCCCAATGCACCTCCTTGAAACACTTCCTGAGCTTCACCACCAGCTGCATTGACTGCTCCATCTGGCTGCTGAAAATTAATTAAAGTAATGAGTTAATATACTCATAAACAATTAACACATTAAATAATATATTTCATAATATATAAAAATAACAAGCACAGATCCATTAATTTGTTAACATCTTATAAAAATATCTAAAAAATTTAATTCTGCATTTTTTTTTGTAAATAAATTTATTTAAAAAATAATTAATCAAAAGGGAAAATTTATGATTGATTTCTAATAATAAAATTATTATGGAAGTAAAAATATATAATTTTAGCTTTGTTGTGATTAACACATAATATTAAAGTTGTTTAGTTAGCTTTGTTTTAAGTGTAATTATTTTCGTTTTAAATTATAAACACACAAACTATTATGAATTTGTTAATTCAAAGAAACATGCAACTTGCTTTTAAACAAAATTAAAAATAGAAAATACTTCAACAATAAAAATTAAACCTATAAAATATAAAATAGCAAAACTAAAATGTTTAGTTAAATCACGATTGTTATCATTTGTTGAGCAAATAGAAATCATGTTTAGTTAAAAAAATTTTCAGAGCTTCATTAATTAAATAAATATGCAGCTAACTTGCACATATTTTTAATTGGTACAGAAATTATTTTGGGAAATAAAAAATTTAGAAAATTATTAAAAGTATAAGCAAAATGTGTGCGTGAATTATTCATTTTAATAGTTTTTTTTTTTAACCGTCCCTGAATTAAGAAAATTTCCAAATAGAAAAACACAAGATGCAACCTAACTTAATATTATTCAAAGCATACAAGCTTCACTCATATCTCTTAATTAAGAAAAATAGTACAGGCATTATTCAAAAAATTGTTGTGGATTTAAAAAGCTTTTATGAAAGCATCAACAAAAACAATTTTTACTACAAAATTCTTAGAACAGTAAATTTCCCCATATTTAGAACAAATTAATAAATTTATTAGTAACATCTAAACAGAATAAATATAAAAACTGAAAAATATGAAAAACTTTTATATTTCATACTAAGTTGGCTTCAACACAAGATTTAATTATGTTTTTTTTTATTTTCTGATTGTGTAAATTATTATAATTATAGAAGAAAAATACAGAGAAAAATTATAAAACATGAAATAAGATCAAAAGTGAAGGAATAAAAAAATTTTAATTTTAAAGATGAAATATATACTTTAATGAGCAAATACATGTTAATGAAATTGACACTAAAATGTGTTATACCTGTTCTTCAATATTTACATCTCCCAGAAGATATGAGCGAATGTCCAAAATATATGAGACACCTTTACACCAAGTGCGTACAAAGAACTTCAGCCACTGTCTCATGTGACCTTGCTCCAAAAGAGCAGGTAATACAACTTGCAATAATACTAATTCAAGAGAAAGTTCACTGTATGGCATTTCACTGAAACAAACAATACTCAATTAAATTACAAAAGTTCATTCCCATAAACATTAAAATGTTATACATTGAAAGTTATAAGCTTATAACATGAAAGCATGACACATAATCATGAATGCTAAAAAATTTATAGAAGAAAATATTCAACTGAAACCAACTGAATTAGAAATTAGTTTAAAAATATTAACACATAACATATTAAAGAAGCTGATAAAATTCTAAATAAAATTGTATCAAAAAACAATATTTTAATTTGATGTAATAATGAAAAAAGGGACTTTATTCTCAATATTGTAAACATGTGCAATACTTTGTTAATATTTATACTTAAAGATCATGAAACAAAAATAGCATAACAATCATTTCCTCATTAACAATAATGAATAGGAGCCAAACAGAATTTGCATCATTGTATAATGAAAAATCCAGTAATACTTAAGTATACACTGACTAACAAAGAAAACTATAAATATTTAAAATGTACAATCATTTAAATTTAGGTTGAATGATTTAGGTGAATGATAAAAATATGTGCACCTATCATTTGGTTCAGAAAAAGCTCAGTCAAAGTAAAAAGTTATATAAACAAACCTATTTAATGATTTGGCATGATTTATAGCCTGTTGTGCAACAGATTATTGGTAGGCAAGAAAAAAATATTTAATATAATTAATGAAAAAAGTTCTGAAAAATTGCCTATATAAAAATAATTATCATGAATAACTGCATTGTTTGTCTATTATTACAGATGCAACTATTTTTTTAAGTATTAATCATATCATGCACCTATGCTTAACACCTATCAGAAAAAATAAGACATTTTCAAATAAACATGCATTAACTTCATTATAATGATCTTCACAAATACATAATTTGGCTACAGGTAATCCTCCAGCATCCAATAACATGATTTCTACATTCAGTATAAATAGTCAGCCTTTTGTAATGTTTTCATTCCAACATAAAAGGATATCATGCAGAAACTCTCATTTAGGATAACTTCACCTTAGCATGGGAAAATTTCAAAAACTTTTGAGCACTATCGTAAATTGCTTTAAAATAATAAACGTGACATAGTGTACTTGTTTTACAGTCTACCTAAAAATATGGATATGAATTATTCAGCTTTAACACAATTTCCATATCAGAGAATAATGGCATAGTTTATCAGAGTTCATACAAATTTCCAAAGTATCAAAAATAAATTCCAGGAGTCTTTCAGAAGTCTAAATTTCCAGGAGGTACTGCCATTTATTTTAAACAATTGAATTTATTTTCAAAATTGTTCATAACCAAATACACATATCATTATGTACATGCAACATTTTTCAATCATATTAGTAAATAATCAAAATAAATTACTACAAAAATTAATGAGAATGATAATTTGAGTTAAAATTATATTTTATGAATCCTTCAATCAATCTTCAATTTACAACTATAACATATTTTTTTAAAATATTCAATATTCTTTAACATTTTTGAATTATAAATTGCATAAAATGGGTAATTTTAGAGCGTTTAAATATCTTCATTAGATTTCTATCAAATTTAATGAGAATTTCAAAATGTGCATAACAATCTCTTTTAAAATAAATATATTTATTCAAAAAATAATAAATACAACTATTAGATAAAGTTCCCAGGATGCGGCTTTCTTCCCACTTTTTACTAAATAAAAGCAATTCTAAATTTCTCTTCTGTTTACTTTTAAAACCATATAATTTCACATCCATATTCTAGACTTTTCTATTTGTCTAGAATATGGATGTGAAAGCATTACGCATTTAATAGATTTACAAATTTCTTGGTTACTAAACATATACAGTATGACCATTAGAAAATGTTAACTTTCCATCTCTAAAGCTTTCGCTTTTAATACATTATTAACACTGAGTAATAAATGCTACATCTGTGAAGCACTACAGTGACACGCGTTTGATTTTGCAACTTATGTTAATTTACCAGTTCTTTCAGCTTCCTTATATAACAATAAAAGCTAATACTAATATATAACATTAAAAACTAATACTAACATATAACATTAAAATCTAATAGTAGTATATAACATTAAAACCTAATACTAGTATATAACATTAAAATCTAATATTAGTATATAACATTAAAAGCTAATACTAATATATAACATTAAAAGCTGATACTAATATATAACATCAAAAGCTAATACTAATTAGCCAATAGTAATTCCTATTGTGGATTTTTCAAAAAGTGCTTTCTTGACCATTAGAGAATATTAAAAGTAAATTAACTACTTTTCAAAAAGTGACAATTGTGTGTAAGTTAAAATAAGAAGCATTTATTCTACCTTTAATAGGATCAAATTTCTCATCAATACAATCTTGAAATCAGTCTGTTGTAATGATTTAAACTCCTCCACAAAATTACAAAATTCCTTTTTTTCAGAACAAAGTGAAAGTCAATCTTTGTATGGCTTTTTCAGAGTCCACTGGTCATTGAAAAGACACTTTCTGTCAGGCATTTTAAATTATTTCACACACACAGCCTTTATTTCATTGATAAAATACACCCCTCTTCATGGAAATTATACATAATTTTCACCAAGGAAGACATGGAAAATGCATTTTAACTCAAAAATTTTATATTTAAATATTAACATTCAATAAATTTTATATAATATAAAATATAGAAAGAAATAGAAAAAGAATTAAAATCATCCCGATTGCAATACATGATGTTTGTTTGTTTGTCGCTCAACGGTCATTTTTTGCACACGAGGGCTAATTAGACCGGGACCTACGGTTTAAAGTGGATTTCGAACCCCTACAGATATCCATGCCCAAGGTGGGATTCGAACTCACGAACTGTTGAATCGAAGGCAAGAGCGCTAACCATTCGGCTGCCAGCTCGGCTGCAATACATGATGATCATATTGGTGATTACTCTTCACTTCATGCAATTAAATCTAAATATTACCTCTAGATGGTTCTGATTGAGCTGCATTATCATGAAAATATTGTGCCTCAATGATATCTTTATTTTAGTTATGAATACACTCTAATTTGATTAATCAATCATCTAGAGGTAACATTAAAACCTAATACTGAATTTGATTTTAAAATTATTTCATTGAAAATTACACAATATTAAAACAAAAAAATTTTAATATTTTCTAACAAAAAAATAAATGCATTCAGTAAAAATTATAGGAGTAATTCATGATTTCCAAGGAGTAAAGTCAAAATACCAGGAGTTTCAAGGATTGTTAAGAAAATTGCCAAGTTCCAAGTGTTTCAAGGAGATGTATGAACCCTGATTTATGCAAAATGTATGGGGAAATTAAACAAAAGGTTGGAAATGCTATACACTGCTCATCAAATTGATAAAATGAAAATTTCGTAATGTTGCATTTGATACTTAAGTAGAGATTTTGAGAACAATTGAATTGAGTTTCATTACAAAATTAATTTAATGGTAAGAAAATTAAAAGACATGCAAAGCTCAGGAGACCATTTTTGTTAAATGCAAATCCTTTCATTGAAAGAAACTAAAAAATTAAGGAAGTTGTAAATTAGTTTATGAATGCAATATTCTCTCCACGAATTTTACAATAGCCTTGTAAGAATCCAAAAGCAAACCAAAGTTTCAAATATTTTAAATGTGACAGAAAAGGCAAAAATTCTTAAGAATTTAAAAAACACAGGTGATATTGTTGATAATCTGAGAACAAAATATTGAACTAAGTGGTAATGAACAAATCTATTAATAATAAAATATTTTTACTTGCTTTGAGTTCACATTAAATAAAATTTATAAAGCAAGATCCTTATGAGGACTGAAAGAAAATTTCACTAAACTCTTTAAATGAAACAAATTTTTGTATTCCTTCTGGACTGCATATAAGTTTCACAGAACATTTTATTTTTTAAAATTCTATTTACCATGCAAAAGGAGGGTTGCTTGTATCAGCCTTGTATAAAAATTTTGTTGGATATATAAAGTTATCGTACACATTGCAAAAAATCTTGTGTAACACATACACTGTTTACTAAATACAAAGCAAAAATATTTTACCTGGATAAAACAACATGATATGGAAGAAATCCAGGTGCTACTTTCTCAATAATTCTGACAGGAAGCCAAACCACAAGAAGTATAGTTGTACCAAAAGTTACTAGTGACACTAAAACTCTACGTATATGCCTTAAAATTGGAGAATGGATCATCTAGAAACAAACAAAAAAATTTAAATAGTGAAGATCATTAGAACATTATGAATGTGACCATAATTTTAGATTAAAAAATATTTGTGTATCAATTACATTATTAGAAAATGGTATAATACACCAAACAGTTATGATAATGGATATAAAATTAACACATTTGCTGCCACTGACAGGCTGCCACATAAACATGGAGCTATCTCCCATGCCACCAATGCTCTGGGACCACGATCGAGTTTGATAAGTAAACTGCTTTATTTTTAGTTAGGATTTGGAGGTTGAACGATGATGTTTTTGAGGCACATTAGTGAAGCATTATTTTTATATTTTCAATGCTTGGTTTTTAAATTTTCTGCTTAAATTTTTTTATGTGCATTTTTAAAAATGGCGGACAGTACAAGTATTGCAGGAACTTCATAGATAAGAAAAGGAAAGTAAATAAAAAACTGACTGATGCTAAAATATCAGAATTACTAGAAAAGAGTGATCTTTCTGATTATGACAGCATAGACAATGAAGATTACGGTTGGGATTCTACAAGTGAATCGGAAGGAGATAGTGATGTCAATGTGTGGATAACTTATTTCTTTTAAACTGTTATGGATTGCCGTGTATACTGCTTTATTAAACGACTATGGAGGGCAAAACCATACACAAAAAATTGTTTTGCATTTACTGAATGAAAAATTAAATGTCGGTCACCATGTTTTCATCGACAATTATTATAATAGCTTTGACTTGGCCAAGTTACTGTTAGATAAAAAGACACACTGCACAGGTACATTCAGAACCACTCGAAAAAACACTCCAAAAGATGTTCAATCGTAAAATGGAAAGATAAGCATGAAGTCTTATATTTGTACGAAAAACAAAAATGAAATGGTTGATATTTTAAATAAACGAAATAAAGCAGAAGCCTTTGCCAATCATCAAATATAATGCGTTTATGTCTGGTGTAGATTGGCAAGATCAAATGCTGTCATATTATCTCTCGGAGAGAAAATCACTATGCTGGTATAAAAAACTGTTCTTTCATAATATTGAAGTAATGCTAATGAATTCACATGCTCTTTATAATAAATATTCCGGAAAAAAATACCACTTTACGACTACCGATTGAATGTTGTAAAATCACTTTTGCCATCAACAGACGAACAAAAGCTGACTCCAAAGAATCTCAGACATACTCTTGAGAAAAGAGAACTTGCATCTGGCAAAACCAAAATACAAAGAAAAAGGTGTAAACCTTGTGCCTCTCAAGGCAAACGCATAGCACCACGTATGAGTGTCGTGACTGTCCCGACAAACCAGGATGAAATATACCATAAATGATAATATATTGATGCAGTACTGTTATCAGGTATGTACTATCATTAGAGAAAGATCTCTGTCAATTTTATTGAATTTCTCGAAAAAATGATAAAATTTTATATGTTACTTGTTTTAGTTTAAATAGTTTAACCCCTATCTTCATAATGGATAAATGAGTAATATGTACACCAGGTATATCTTCATCTGACAAACAAATACTGATGAGGAGTCACAAAATACTAAACTAAATGCCCGATCTAAAAAATAAAAAAATACAATGAGGAATTTATTAAGTATGGTTTTACATTTTGTGTTGTTGATGATGATGAAGAACGCCCGATATGTGTCATTTGCAACGAAAAATTAGCAAATGAGAGCATGAAACTAGCTAAATTAAAAAGGCATCTGGAAACTAAACATAAAGAACTTCAAAATAAACATGCCGATTGTTTTCAAAGACGGACTGAAAAATATGAGAGTTCAAAGTACTCATTTAAAGAAATTTACAACAATACCTCAGAAAGCATTACAAGCTTCTTTAGAAGTTTTTTATCTAATGGGAAAAACAATGAAACCCCATACAATTGCATGGCAATAAATATAGAAATGAACTAAAAAAATACCATTATCAAGAGATACCGTGTCTTGGCTGATTTTCAAAATGTCACGAAATATCGAGTCAGAAGTCATAAAACGCAAACAAAATTCATCTATATTTGCTTGATAACTGGACCGATATTACTAAAATGTCACAACTAATTATTTATGTTAGGTTTATTTTTAATGAAGGTATAACAGAAACATTTTATCTTGCAAAAGTTTGGAAGGAAAAACAACTGGAGAAAAAATATTCGAAGTAATAAATGAATATATAGAAACAAATTCCCTTACATGGACAAACTGTGTTGCGGTTTTTACTGATGGTGCTGCAGCATTAACAGGTTTGAATAAAGGGCTCAGAAGTTTAATTCAGAAAGTTGCGCCTCATATAGTATTTAATCACTGTATGATTCATTGGCAAGTTCTTGTTGCAAAAGATAGGGATGAAGAGTTGCACAACGTATTACAAGACACTGTTAATTCAATTAACTACATCAAATACAACAGCCGTCTCTTTTCAATACTTTTATGCAATGAGATGGGCTCAATGTATGACAGATTATTGTTACAAATCAAAGTCAGATGGCTTTTACGTGGGAAAATACTATGACGGATATTTGATTTAAGAAATGAAGTGTACATGTTTTTAATCGAAAAGAAGCAGATTGGCAAGTTATTATATCAATGATGTTTGGATAGGGAAGTTGAGCTACTTAATTGATATTCTCAAAAACTTAACGACTTAAATTTGAGCTTGCAGGGTGAAAATTCAACTATCATAACTTCGGCCAGTAAAATTCAAGCTTTTAAGAATAAGCTTAATCTCTGGCAAACTGAACTGAATAAAAACAATACTGACATGTTCCCTTGCTTTAACAATTTTATCAAGGAAAACAATGTAGATATATTTACATTTAAAAACATCATTTCCAATCACATTGAAAAGTTAAAGGAAAATTTTTCGAGAAGATTAGAGGATTTTCCTGAAAATGATCTTGGTTGGATTTGTGATCCATTTTCCTTTGACATACGCAGTTCAACTCTTCAAATTAGTGGAAAAGAGCAATTGATAGATCTAATAAGTGATTATGCTCTTCGAAATCAATTTAAGACTCAGCCTTGCCAAAAATGTTGGGTATCAGTGAAAAAACAATATCCAGTTTTATGCAAAAATGCCATCAGAGTGTTAATACAATTTGCATCAACGTATTTATGTGAAACTGAATTTAGCAAACTAGTTTCAATAAAAACTAAATACTGCTCACGTTTAAACCTTGAAGATGATATGCGAATTGCAATTAGCAACACACAACCAAACATCGATGAGGTAATAAGAAACTTGAAGCCACATACATCTCATTAAACAATTTATTGATTTTTGTGTAGCAGAAAAAGTATTTTCTTAAAATTATAAATTAAATTTATATGAGCCAAATATGATGATGTTTTTATTCAATGAAATGAAAAAAATGCGCGAAATATACATATACATCGTATTTGTGAACATTTATCTCTAAGGGTCGCCGAAAATGTTCTCTCAACAAAAGGGGTCGCTGTCAAAAAAAGTTTGCGCACCACTGCTCTAGAGCGTCCGAAATTTTTTTACACTAAACACGAAAATAAAAGGTTTTTCCTTTTTTCTGGTTTTACTATTAAAATATAAGGAATGTTTTTAATCATTAAAACCCTTTTATTAAATACAGCTTCTGAGTTTGGATATATAAATTTTGGTGGCAGCAAATGTGTTAACAAGAAGCAGCAATTTATTATTTTATAGTAAGTTTAGTGGACTAGTTTTTAACAATCAAAAATAAGCAGATTATCAATGGAAATGTGATAGAACTATTTCAAATGGAAAAAAAGGTAAAATGTATTTAAGTGATCTGCTGATTTTTCTATCCAAGACAAAAATCTTATCAATCCTAAATATATCAAAACTATTTAGAGCAACTACAAATTTGTTAATGCAAACTTCTAACATAAAAGCAATTTTGATAAAAATTAATTTTCAAATTATTGGGTCATAAATGTAGAAAATATTATTACCTTTAACTTCTGTACAAAATATATCTTCAAAATAAATAATAAAATTTTAGCATTATCAATTTCAAACTTTCATTAATATAAAATTGAATATACTAAGTTTTTATTCTTCCACCAAAGATTTTTCCAATGCTTAAAAAATTAACTAATCGTTTTAAACAAATAATGGCAGAATATCCAACTTCATTCACTGTTCCTTGAATACAGCAAAAAACAAACAATAACATTGAAAATTTATACATGCTCAACTTATTACATTTACACAATATTTGATTAGTTATACAACTTAATTCCACAAATCCAACTTCTTTTAGCGCTTCCTATTATTATTATTAATTTTCAGAGAAATTCATTAATATTTTTAAATATATATATTAATTAAAAAATTTTTTACTTAAAATTTTTTTTCTCACATCCAATTTAGAAACGCGAATTTAGACCAACATCAATCAAGTAGGCTGAAATTTCGATTTAATCTTTCTTGGTGGATATTGAGCTTTACACAACATTTTATCATACTTCTATTCAGTAACAACTATTTCTAAACTAAAAGGCTTTCCTACATACAAAGAAGGTTATAAGAAACAATCAATTTATATATAATTTTTTAGTTTCATATATATATATATATATATATATATATATAGTGCATCCTATTATACAACACAGTAATCCCCCTCAAGTTCCATAGGCTGACTCACAGTGTGCCCTAGATGCCGGCGAGGGGGTGTTCCTGAGTGGAGTGAGCGAAGTACATCAGGAGATTCTTCTCCTGGTAAGGTCACCCAAGGCATAAAGGCTACTACTCCAATTTGCTCAGCTAAAGCCTGGGGCTACAGAGCTTAGTCAGTCCTTTTTCTTCGGGCACTCCAGTCTTATGGACTAATGGAGGCTGCCACCCTTCTCCATTCATAAATAATAATTTATGGTGCTGGACTTTTTGAAGGTGTATGCGCTCATGGATCTGGTCTAGCCCTGCTGACCACAGGGACATGCAACAACAACAACACAGTAATTCAATGAAACAAAAGAATCGTTGATGCACAATATGATTACATAGTTATTTTCGAAATTCTGGATCCAGCAAATAGTACTTTATACTATATCATTACCAGAGGAGATTATAAATTGGTTTATTGCTCTAAAAGTCACTTTGGTATGAGGGTTGATTTGAATAAGATCCATGATTTAAAATTAATTACAAACTATTATAGCATTTCCATCTAAAATGGGAGTTGAAAACATGAACATTCAGTTATTCACAAGCTTGCATTCTTCAAATCCAACTCTACTTTCTTAAGACCTTGTAGCCTAAATTTTTATTAGTTGAATCAAAGACTAATTCTAAACTCAAGCAATAGGCCTTCAAGACAGATAATACTTATTTCTACTTTAGAAATACTGCTTTCTAACATCTCACTTTTAGTTTTAACCTTATTACAATAAAATTTTTGAAATTTCGATAAGTGATTCTTTATTGGTATTGGAAAATTAGCTATAATGAAATCTATATTAGCACTTCCAAATGTTCTGACATCAATCATGATTGCAAAATGTCTAATATCAATCATAATATCATTCAAACAAATTTAAGTATATTTTTTTATGTTTCATTAAATTGGACTTTAAAAATAAAAACTAACTGTACAGCTTCACTAAGGAGCAAATTTCAAATTATTTAATTGTAACATTAGCACTACATTATCAATTTTGTGAATAATGCATCAATCTTATTGATAATTTAATGCATACTGTGAACTATATAATAATATCAATAAAAAATTGTAACCTATTTTATTAATTTATTTTACTTAGATCACATAAGATTTTGAAATGAAAAACATGACAGTAATCATTTACACTTAAAAATATAATTATAAAGTTCTAAATTTTATTGTGAATCAGATTTCTAATACTAGATACAATATTAAAAAGTAAGACTAACTTCTTAAGCACCATTAAGAATTTCAGAATAAAAATTCATAACTTTACTTTTTGGAACGATTTGTCATTTTATGATCACTTTATACACGTGACAACTGATTCACCTGGAGCACACAGTTTAAAAGTAAATTTCAAATCACTATATATCTAAACTTGTGAGCACATTCCACAATTCCAAAAATAACAGTTATTGAAAGTTTCTCATTTAGAATTAGACTATTAAGTATGTAATTTGTAAAATGTTTGAAAATTTTACACTTAAACAAAAATTAAAAAATAAAAAATAAGTAGGAATTAAAAAACTTACATGAATAAAAAATGTGAAAAACTTCACCACATAGTTAATTTTTATTTAAAGCAAAATAAAATAATTTTTTAAATCCATGCATTAAAAAATGCTAAAATACACCTAATTTTGAAATATACTTTTTAAAAAAATGGATTTCAAATACCTCTTGAATTGGATTGAAATCTGGATCATTCAAATTCTTTAAGAACCATAAGACACCAGGACGTAAAACTTCTCTCAAAAGTAAGATGAAAGAAGCAAAGTAAAATACATACACCATTCCAGCAAGCCAATGAATGAACATTGAAGTTCCAGGGGCGAGTCTAAATCCTGCTTCTCGATCATGAATAGTAGCATCCAACATGGTCTATTCAGAGAAATAGAACATAATGATATAAATTGAAAAATCAGAAAAATACATAATGGTTATTAATTATCTCATTGAAAGTCTACAACATACATAAATAATAAAACATAGAAATCGTTTTCATTTGAAATTTGTATGTAAAGTGATACAATCAGTACTCTTAGTTTTTGCCAATCAGGAATAAAATTCATAATTTAATTTTCACATCCTTTCCAAAATAGTTTTAGAAAAACTTATTGAAACTTAATTAGAATGAAAGAAAATATTTGTATAATTTCAGTAGAAAAAGAATTACATTTATTTTAATGAAGCTTTTGGTAGATTAATCACATTAGAAAACTTTCTTTTAAAAAAAACACACACATTTAAATTACATATAAATACTAAAAATGAAAATTTAAGAACAGTATTGAATACAAAGGATTTTCTTTGATAATATTTTGATATACACTTGAAATAATTTTTTTTAATCAAATATCTTACCTTCATTATATATTGAAAGTAACTTGAAAGTAAAATTTTTTCATTCAATTTTTTTTTATACATGACCACAACATTAATTTTTAGTATACCAATAAAAACTATTTTTATTGAGTATTTATAAAGTGAGATTTTATGCTAGAAATTTTTACAGAAAAAATAACTTTTCATTTTGTTTGTGACCTTTTTAATCCTTTCAATTTGATAAGTTTTCCAATAGAATCATATAAAATATGAATCTGATTGTGCATCTATTAACTACATAAGAAAAATATTTTAAAAACTTTTAAATCCCTAGAAAAAATTAATATTGATATTTAAAAAAGTTTATAATATTTAACAAATTTAATTTCTCATAACTATTAAATAACATTTAATTCCCTAAATATTAATATAAAACATTAATTTAGAAACAGGAATACAAAATAAAAATTTTTATGAACTTTCCTACATTAATTACCATATTTTCCTGTACATAATTCACAGATTATGTTTTAAAATAATTTTGAATTTTGTTGCGTGTATTATATGCTGATACGGATTATCTGAGAAACATTCTCTATCAGAAAAGTTTATAATAAAGTTTTGAAAGAAATGCTGTATATGTTTCATAAAATAAGTAACAGATAGCACCACAATTCAGCTAACTTATTTTAACTATAATCAGCACTCCATTTATGTTCAAGATATCCTCAGAAAGATCTTGCAGTTACAATTAACTAACATCATTTTGCCACCTGTCTTAAGCCGAGATGCTTCGCTCTTGAAACATTCAAATTCGTATATCATATGGAAGAACAAATGTTTAAGTTACACAGCAAATTTTAAACTAAATGCTATAAGGAAGGCAAATAAAAAAATGGTGACAAGCTTGTTAATGTAAAGTGCTAAACAAAGCATGCGCAATTTAAAAATAATCCATTTCTTTTAATAATTAACAAAGCAAATATATTTTACTTTTAAAATATGTCTAATATCATTTTAAAAGTTATTAATAACTAAAAATTGATAAATTTTACAAGAATTTTCCCTGGTTTTGATAGGTGTTGCACTTTTATTTCAGTTTATGGCACTTTGCATTGACGTAGATCCAAACTGATTCTTTTCATAATAAATATTTTTCTGTACAATTTATTTATAGTTTTAATAATACTGTATATTTTTTATTTGGCTCCACATTATCAGCAGTATATATATTTTCAAATATTCATCTAATTAAATTGCTGCTGATTATACAGTGCTATGGATTATGTGATGCTTTTCTTTTCCATGTAAAAAGATTTAACTGATAATACATTGCTGCAGATTATATACAGGATATAAGGTACATCAAAAGCAATGACAGCAAAAATTATAGAACAAACAAAAAATTAAAATATGTATCTTATAAACATGACGGGAAAAACGACAATATATGTATTGCATGTTTTTTATTATAACAAAGGATTTAATTTTCTAAATATTACGAACAATCCTCAAAAATTAAAAAAGAATTAAAGTTTGAAATTTTCGTGGTAAGTTGTCTTAATAAACATTAAAACTGTATTATAATTACTTTTCTATTTTCATAAAACAATTTTAAGTGTTTTATTTTTTTTAAGAATAATGAGTTAAATACTTAAATTTGCATGATAAAATATAAAAAAGTCTTACTTTCAAATTAAAAAAAATCAAAATATTTTACTTATCTGAATGTAGTACAAAATGGTGTAATTATGATAAGTTTTTCTATTAATCTAATTCAAATGATTCTTAAAAAACTAATCTTACCAATGAGCAAATATCAAGCCACCAACCACAGACTAGAGGGAAAATACCAATCTCTATCACAGACAAAAGGGAAACTTTTATAACAACATAGCATATTCCAAGAAGTCTTCTAGTTTTGTTCAGGCGTATAAGTGCAGCTGCTCCATGGAGTAAAGCTAACACAATTCCAATATTGATATATCCGAAAAGAGTAGTTAGTAGTCCTTCAAATTCAGGAGCACTAACCTGTAAAAATGATATGCAGGAAAATTTATTTTCATTACACAAAAATAACATTACTATAAAATAAATAAGGATTTTTTTTATCTTAATAATGCACTTACATATTCCTTAAAGCCAAAACATGACACAGAAAACTGGCCAATATGATAAGGACAGAATGCTATAATATAAATCAATAATATTTTATAAACACCTAAATATTTACATTTTTAATATATATGATTAAATCTAAAACATAAAAGAATAAGTATTGAATTCTAAGGAAAAGGGATGGAAAAAAACAGCAACTTACATACTACAATAACTTACCAAAAACTACAATAAAAAGAGTATTTAAAGAAACAACCCAAAACACATGTTCCTGTAAAAAGAAAAATTATTATAAAACATTTGTGCTTCTTACAAAACAGATCGCAGAAATAAAAGAACAGATACATACCAAAAACACTAATGACCCATCCAGGCCCAGCAACTAAAATTTAAATTTAAAAAAATTATATTAAAATATAAGATTCCATACCTAAACATCTAACATTAACATTAATACAAAATATACCATCAAGATGCATTGTAAATCCAACAAATACAAACATACATTGTAAAAAGATGAAATAACATTATGACTACAATTTGATTCAAAAATAATGTAATCAATTTCAAAGCAGCATGAATTTTTAATGATTTAAGTTACTTACATAAAATTTCTCAACGTGATTTTCATCAACTTAGTACAATGTATATAAATGTTTAGACCATGCCACATTTTTTCAACCATATTTTGGGGTTGTTCCAACTGTTACCCTTATCCAAACTAAATTTCTGTATCCAGTGTGTGTGTTCTTATCACTATATTATTTAAAATCATTTTTCTACTATGCCTTACCAGCGTACTTGTAACAAAGTTTTGTATTGCTAATGCACTTAGACCTTTGTCGATATGGCATTGCTTTATTCAAATTTAATTATTTTGTTTTATTTAACTGTCTTTAATTATATACGCATGCCAGTTCATCAAAGGGGGTGTATCCCAAATATTTAAAAGCAACAGATTAAAAGAATCAGCAAGATGTTTTTCAACGCATTGCTATACCCCTCCTGTGTCTGATAGTTTTTCTTTTTGGTTAAAGCGTAATGCCTTGGTATTATAATTCATTTATTTTTATTTGTAATGATAATAAATAATTTAACTGAAATGTTTTACTTTATCTGTTATGAAATTTTAAATTTAATTTATGCAGTGCATTTTAGTATGTTTAATATTAATAAAACTGAACTTAAATGAAAAATTGTAAGTCTATAATTTTTGATATACTTTTATTTTAATATATCAGGTTCTAAGTATAAAAATGAAATACTTTATAGATATTTAAACTAATATTTAGTGTTACTTTTGCTTTATTAAGCACTTAATAACTGTAGCTCTACTTATAGTAGTAACTCTTTGGCAATTAGCCTAACTGTGGGTATTTATATCAGGATAGCCACCCACTTAAAAAGTATACTTCAGAAGTAAGATAAAAATATTTGATAAAAAATATAAAAAGCACATGTGTTAAATAAAATTCATTTTATTTAACAAAAAATTTACTTTTCCTTTCAATTAACAAAATATTAAAATTTATTTACTTTAGGAAACTTATAATGAGTGTTAATCAAATGTTGACTCAGAAAAAAATTTTTTTAATTATAATAGCATGTTCAGTAACTAGTAGTGGACAAATATAATTTGTACTTACAATAGATAAAATAGTATTTAAAAATTATACACAAGTACTTGAACATCTATTGGATATTGATATACAAAAAGTCTTTTCATGGACAGTTCAGTGAGTATGTTATACTCTAATAAAAAGGGGAAGAAACAGAAAAACATGTAATATATATTTAGTTTATGTTAGAATTTCAAACCAACAAACATGAAACATACAAAAAAGCACAATTCAGCATCTCTCATCATTCAACAATAATTTTAATGGAGCCAAGAATTTCCAGTCCTCAGAATAAGGTCTTACTGAGCTTATAGTGATTTTTTACACTGCACAAAAGATTTCTCAATTGAATAATCAATAATGAAAATTTGTTTTTAAATTACTTAAATATCCATCATGTACTGCTTTCTGCAAGAATGTTCCACCAAAAAAAAAGATGAAATTTAAAAGAATGATGTAACAAATAGAAAGTTTCTTTTTAGCATATAAAAAAGAGACTAAAAAAATGTAATTATTTTCTTAAATTTTTATAAAAATTCACAAGTAACGATACAAATTTTAAAATAGCATAAGAAGTTTTGAAAAATGTCTAAAATCTTAATTATATTTTAATAAATTTGAAATTTTTACATATTCTAATAATTAAAGTATGACAATGTAAAAATCCTGCATTAATTTTAATAGAATCAGAATATGAATTACTTTTTATTCTCCAATTACAGAATTCAATTTAATTCGCACATATTTCGAAAAATAATTTTATCTACATTTTGTTACAATATTATTTTATCTAAAAATATAATTTTATCTACATTTTGTAAACTTTATTAGTTCAACCCAATTTTCATTTCAATTATAGTAAATAGCAGAATTTTCATACGAAGTCAGATAATTCTAATTTAAAATAGTAATGTGTTGTAGAAAAACATTTAATCAAAGTGCCTCCAATAATCTTTAAAGAAACATAATCAAGATAATAATACATTCAAAATAAATTGGAGATTTTAATTTCTGCCAAGTATGATTAAAGTAATAATTAGTAACATATTAAATTCAAACTACATTGAAAATAAGTTTATGTTTGAAGAAAAAATATTATCTCTATACTAACTCTTTCCCAAGTTAATTCTTCTGCAGCATGATCCCATTCAATTGGATTCCAATTATTTACATCTGCAAATAAAAAATTTTAATTATTTAAGGAGCTATAAAAATATATTGCTAACATATTTCATGCCTCACAATCAAATCATCAAATAAGAAATCTATTTGTTTTACTAACAATTCGTTTTAATAATAAAGTATGAAAACAAATAAAACTGAAACAGATTAATTAATAACTTACCCTGTGCTCCAATGTTAGCTTCATTTCCATTTCCTTCATCATCATTCTCAGGAGCCATAATTCCATTCTCAGGAGCCATAATTCCAAGTGCATTTGCTTGTATGTTATTATTTGCAAATTCAACAGGTTGGTCAACTGCATTCTTTAAACGAAAAAGTAAAAAACAGAACTTTTTAAATTATATGAAATGAATCAACATAACATTTAGCACTTGCAGTAAGCTTAGACCAAAAACTTTAATAGACTATATTTATTTTATAACTATGTAATTACACAGTTTGCATTAATTTTCCATTCAATTATTCAAACTGGTACAACAATAAATATTTTCTTTTATTTTTAAGAAATCTAAATGAGAATATAGATGTAATTAAGAACATAAAATTTGCTTTCAATGATTAAAATATAACAAAATAATTACTTCAAAAATATTAAATACTGTAGAAGAATTTGATAGTTAAATATTGTGACATTCCAAATTGTTAAAAAGATTATCAAAGAACATACTTTAGTATTTTAAGCTTCTAAATTAAAAAGTTACACTGCACATGATAAATATCCAATACATAAGTTTACTTACATGTAAAGCTTCCTGCTCTTGTTCCAACCAATCAGGTCCACCTCCATGTAGTATTTGTTCACGTAACCATACTAAACTAATAAATGCACATAAACAACATGTAACAACACAACACCCATAAAGACTATCAGAAAAGATGTTCTCCCTGAAAACACATAAAAACATAGTTAATATCTTAAATAAAATGTTCTTTATAATTTTAAAAAGCACTTCATATAAATTTAATATCAAACTTAAGATATAGCTTATTTTTGCTTCACATTTACTAGACGAAGATAAAAAATCCTAAAATCAAGATTGAAATTATTAAATATTAACTAATTATATTTAAGAAGAAAAATATTTGAATATAATGGCAAAATTAAAAATCATTAAAAATTATAAAAAAGTAAACAAAACAAAATATGGTCTAAATCAGCAAATCACAATGCTCTCTAAAATGGATTCCTTAAAACAAACTATATGTAAGCAATTACAAATCTATAACTACTGATGTGCACAGAAGTTTATGGCATTCTGACAAGCCTTGAAATATATCTTTCAAGATATAATTCATTAGCATTGCTGTTAAGTTTGTTAAAGTTGATTTTGAAATTTTAAATTGTATTTAGTTTACAGTTGTAAGTTAAAAATTTATATTTTCAGTTTAATTCGAAATCAAAAATATTTTAAGATTGCTATTTATTTGAAAGTTCAAATTAATAATTTTAAAATTAAAATTGTGAAAAATCTTTATATTTGTGTACAGCAAAGAACAAGAAAAATTAATGTTTGAATTTAGCTTTCTTAAACTTTGAGGGAACTAATTTCCAGTGAAAAATGATACAAACAATTAGGTGAGTTCAGTCACTCATTAAAAGTTTGTTCAAATGTTTAATAAATATTGACACTTTAGAATAATCCTGTAGACCTGCCAACGCTTGCCAAATCCTGTGGCCCTAGTATTTTATGAAAATAACTTCCAAAATAAACATTGTAAGCATAGTAAATTTATTAATTAATGATAATAAACAAATAAAAAATAAATAATAACCACTTTTTCGCTTAATCATAGTTTACATAATGTGGTGGATTTGGTGAGAATGGCGACATTTAGGATTTCAATAAAGTTGGCGATTTGGATTTCACCCTATGAGTCGGTAATGGTGTTAAATATGCCAAATCTGTAGATTACCATGCCAGAATGTATTTGTTCAGCGATTCTATGGCATATTACAATATACGTGATTCGTTTGCAGTTTTAGAAACCCTTGAGTCTATTATTTTATCAAAGTTTATTTTTAAATGCCTGTGCAAGAGAAATTTTGTTCATTTTCGAACAATTTAAAAGTTAATTAGATATTATAATTTTTTAAGTTGCTGAAATTTTAATCTACTGTTTCAAAATTTATTTTGGAAGTTTTTTAATTTGAAGCACAAGTGAACTTGATTAGGTAAGTACTTTTATTTTGTGTTATTCTATTCAATTTTCTATTTTATATAGTAAACAATTTATACTTTATTAAAATTATGTAGAAATATTTGAGATATTAATTGTTGAAATGTGTATAACTTGATAAATTAAAACTAGAATAATGTGTTATTTTAGGAAGGGCGTCAGTGCCTGATTAAATAGAAACTTGAATTTTTATAAAAATGTATGCTATTCAGGTTTTTAATTTAAGACACAGTTATTACCAGCTTGGTTTTGTTACATACAATGTGCTTTTAACGAGTTTTTATTCTTTTTATTAATTAAAAGAAAATTTAAAAATTTATTGTGATTTTTTATTGCACAATTATGAATAACTATTGACTTTTAGAGATTTATACTGGTTTTGTAATATGTAAATTTTGTAAAACATTCATAGTTAAGTTTGTACTCTTTAGTTCTGTAGTTCTTTTTATTAAGTAAATATTATAAAATATTCAATATTTAAAATCGAAAATAGCATGAGATTGTGGTCTTTAAAGTTGAAGACAGAATAGGATCAGAATTTTGAGATTTGCGATTTAACTCCAACTTGTTTAGAATCCTGATTTTTCATGAAAATGTATTTTATTTATGTTTTTTATTTAGATTTATAACACAAGTGTTAATATCTGCTTTGTTTTGTTTTATATGGAGTATTTTTAAAGTATTTTTATTCTTTTGATTAATTTTAAAAAAAATAAAAAATTTATTGATTATATTTTGCCTGATTATGAATAATAGTATTGACCTTTAAAGATTTATATTTGTTTTATAATATGTAAGCTTTGTAAAATGTGTATAATAAAATTTGAAGCCTTTAGTTCTGTAATTCTTTACTGAGTTAGCATAATAAAATCGATATTTGAAATCAAAAATAGTGTAATATTGTAGTATTCAAAGTTGGAGATAGTTTTCAAAATCCCAATAGCAGTCTATGATTTTACCACGACTTGTTGATTAGGAAAGATTCAGTGGGTTACTGCATTTTAGACATTTTGCACTTAGAAATCGCATAATTTTACCATTGGTGACATTTTTGGAAATCATGCCAAACATGTTATGAACCCTAGGATTTTATCAAAAAGACTTAAACATTGTTAACACAAAAAATTTAATAAATAATAAAATAATAACTGTATATATGTTATTATATAAATCATTTCAGCAGCCAAAAATCCTTAATAGCTTTTACAGAACAAACAAACAAGTCATTAACCTTGCACAATCAACACCACATAAATTTGTTTAAATATGAATCCAACCATTTTATGGTAGTTTGCAGTGTTTCTTGTTTTCCCATTTTGCCAAACCCAAAAATCAATGGTTCTATATTTTGTGTATGTGCTTTAGTTTCAGGATCCACAAAATTATATAGGGGATTCATTTAAATTTTTGGAAACCAGCTATTTTCATATCATCCATTTTCCAACAGTCAGAAAATTTTTTAATTCTTTCTGCAATGTTGTTCCTAATTTTAGCCATTAGATTTACTGTCATTTGATTAGGAACCTTTATGATGAAACAATGTTGGTTTCTCTACAGTCACCCAAATATCCATTGTTCAAGAAGAATATAACCGATTTACTTCATAAAAAGGATCTCATCTATTCCTACAATTTGTTCTGACATCCAATTTGTTTCGAATGACATTGTAGAAGGCTATGAGTGCACGCCTCTTTGATATAAATGCTCCAATCAACAATTGTCTTTGTCAAATCCAGCTATTTTTCTCCCAATTCAACTGATGTTATTTCTTGCATCCAGCAGTAAATAAATCAGAAAGCATTCAAAAACGGGAGCACAAGCCTTTTTGAATAGCTACTCAATTTTTACGTCCCTTTACATTGCACCGTCTTTGCTTACCAATTTTAATATACAACACCATATCATGGCCATTATTTACTCACATTCTCCTAGATGAAATAATTCCATACTATTAAAAATATATCACTGGACTCTTTGGTGCTAGGCAAATCCTAAATTTGGAGTGAAAAATAAAAATATTTCAATAAGCAAAAAAACCAACCAGTGTAGTCAATTATTACACAGTAATGGACTAGTTTCACCAGGAGAAGATCAGTGTTTTAAATCATGTATGTGCAAACAACATTGCATACCAAGCTGATATGTTTTGCAGTTACACGGGATTTGATTGCACTGTTTGAATAAAATTTAATTAAATTGTTAAGTAAAGCATACGCTTATTGTCTTCATGTCAATAGGTCACATGATGTTGACTACATACATCATATTAACTCCATTTGCGATTATTGACACAGAAGCTACCTTTTGGCATAATACTGTGTTTGGCAAAAATAATCGACATGATAATCCCAAGGTACCTAAATATTTTATGCATCTTGGAAATTGAATTAGATATAACACATAGATTTTGGAGATGTTATAACCAAGCAACTAATCCTAAGCAAATTATTATAAGAAAAGTTATTCACATTGATTTAGTATTATTGCTTGGTATTTAATCCCTGGACAGAAGGTCCATCTACTATGTTTTTAAGGGTATGTAACAATGTTAAACTAATTGAACAGCAAATATTGTAAATGATGTTAAACATGTTAATGATGTAATTTTATTTGCTGGGCAATTGACTATTATCCAGTATCACAACATTCAATATTTTTTTTTAAATATGTACTATTGGTCAATAAATTCAAATCAAATATTGTTAATACACTTGGTTCTATTGAATGATTCTATTTACTTTTGCAGTCTTGTAAGAGCACCTTAAGTAAAGACATGTGCCATCATGAAAAAGTTAAAATTTTGCAGAAAGAATCAGAGAGAATACAAGTATTTTAATATTTTATGACAAAAACTATCATTAGTAAACGAATAAAAATTTAAAAATATTCAAAAGAGATAAGGAACAGTACATATAAATGCCAATTTTAATCATCTTCTAAAGACTAGTTTTTTAATCATTTAAATACATTAAACTTATTACATTTATTTAATACATTTAAGTGTTAAAATTCCTTTTACAAATTGATTAACTTTAGATTAAGCATGTTGCTTTTCATTTACTTTCAAATTATAATTTTTTTGTTATATAATTTAAATGAAAACATCTTTTAATTAGTTTTGGAAGTAACCTATTCAACATGAAAGAATAAATTTAAAAAATTTCTAACTTATTCTACAAGCAATTAAAACAAAAATATCATGTTGAGGCATAAAATATTATCTATGAACTCTGAATTAAAATGGTCAAAAAAATGAAAAAGAAATTAATAATAAACTTACGTAGAAAGTAAATCGCCAGGTAAACTTAAAATTGAGCTAAATGATCCTGTGAATAGGCAGCGATAGATTCGACCTGAAAAATTAAAATTTAATTTTTATGCAAATAAAGAAATTATGATTCAGAAAAAAACCTGCAACAATAATCTTGATTTGGATAATATGGAACTTGAAATAAAACTATCAAAATTCATTTAAAAAACATCTGCAGGTCAGGTCACTTTGCTTGCTTTTTTAATAATAATCTTTGATTTGTTCAGCTTTACATTTTATTGTTCTCTCATCATTATTTTGCCATTGTCATTTTTTACTAAGCACTGAACTTAATATTCCTAAGATCATATTAAAAAATACCTTCATATAATTTCCAACACTTTTTAATTTGCTTAAATATTTAAACAAATTGTTTAATGTAAGATACTATTTAAAGTGTGCTTTTTTAGCTTGATTATCTTTTCTACACCAAGAATGATCTCTAAAACCATAAATACCAACAGAATTAGCAAAGGACCTTTTTAAATGACATAAATTATTTCAGATTGGGAAGAAACTGCTCAACAGCAAATGAAACAAACTTCAGATAAGAATTGTATTTTAAAAATTTGATAATTTTAAATTAGTAATATTAGATGAAAACATAAATGCATACAACACTATAATAAAATAAAGATTATTTAATGTATATTTTTAAAACCTATAATTGCTTCACATATTTTTTCACATATCAATACAATTTATCGGTTATTTAAAGGAACCTCTGTAAACATTAAATAACACTACAGTTGTTACAAATAAACACAAAAAATAATTGTCAAATAAGTAATAATCAAATAAAATAAACACAAAGACTACAAGCCAGTGGCTAAAGACTACAAGCCAGTGGAGGCAATAAAATGCATTAAACGGGCTTACTGGGTCAGAATGAGTTTGTATGATGTAACTTTCGTTATATGATTATGAAGGTGTGCGAAATTTGTGTTGTTTGAAAATAACCCTTGAAACATTTGATAAATAATTTGTTTATATTTGACTATAGTTCAAGCTTTTAAAGTGAATATTTAATGTTTATGTCATTTTTTAATGCTAATTTTTTTAATATTATAATTAGTGAGTTTTTTATTAAGTTTCTTAAGTAAAATTCATTTTGAAAGTTTATAAAATAAATGTATACTCATATTGTTTTTATTATTTTGAATTACTTTCCTCAAAGAGAATATATGCCACATAATCATTCCAAGAACATAGTGACAATGATTCTATAAGCAATAATTAGGTGAGTTATTTTACATTTTTAATTAATATTGCTGTTGTATGTAATATTTTATATTAAATATATTGTTTATAAATATTTCATATATTTGTATTTAGATTTATTTGGTGTGGAAATATTAGTTAATTTGAAAGTCTAGTTTTTATAAGAAAGTATACTTTCATTGCTCATTTTGAAATGGAGCTAGATTGCACTACAGTGATTTTAAGATGGACCTCACTACCTAATTAATTAAAATTCAAATTGACATAAAAATGCATTTTATTTACGTTACAGATTTAGCTTTATTGCCAAATCTGTAACGGTTGTCTGCTGTTAAAGTCTGCATGGTATTTAGTTTTTTATTAAGTAATCTTTGTAAAATTATGTTTCT
The DNA here is from genome assembly GCA_037975125.1 of Latrodectus hesperus. Taxonomy (NCBI): domain Eukaryota; kingdom Metazoa; phylum Arthropoda; class Arachnida; order Araneae; family Theridiidae; genus Latrodectus; species Latrodectus hesperus. Next base: position 91,185,713 of record CM075850.1, read on the forward strand.
ATGTATAAGCATTTTAATACTTCCGTAGTAAGTAACTATAATGAAATATTCAAAATTTTGACATCTAAAATAGTGTGCAATTGCAAAGTTGAAGTTTGAGCACAATCAGTATATGGCAACTGGATATTGTGCATAATTTAAGTTGGAAAGATAACTGTGCAGAACTTGGTACAAAAATTGGAAATTGTGACAAACTAGCAGTTTTCTAATCTTTTATCGATGAAATTTAGGTATTAATAAAATACTATAAATATTAAAAATATAATAAATATTAAAAATTGACAAAAAATCTTTAAATAGATTCGCAAAAATAATAAAAATCAAAAAAACAAAATTCATTGTGAGGAAAAAATTATCCAATAGTACATAGTAAAAATTATGGACTTTAATTAATACTATAATTTTTAAGGAAGACTTTGACTTTAAATTAGGTATAAAATTTTATGACTTCAAACTCTTTTCATTAACCTATCTTAAGAGTAAAACATTTCTCTACAAGATCAGCTTTTAACTTATTTTTTTATTAGATAATATACATTTAAAAAAGAAATTACCGAAGATTAATTTTTTGAGTAAAATCTACAAAATACAAGATTTGAAGAATTAGATCATTTTTTCACCTTTTCAGTATTTAATGAATAGCATTTAATATTAGAAACACCTTTAAATTTTCGAGCTATCCACTAAACAATATTTATCAACTCTCAAACATTAGAAACAGTTGTAATTTGATAATATTTTATTTAATGGACATTAAATGAACTACAGAAAAGTAAAAACATAAAAATCTGAATTTCTTTAAAATTATTTAATAATAAAAAAGAACTATACCATTCTTGTACTAATAATTATAATTTTCTTGATGAGTTTTGAAGTAGCAGTAAAACAAAGTAATTAAAATTCCAAACTCTTGCCTCAATTTCAATGATTTGAACGCTGTATAAATACAGCATTCAAAATATTAAAATTTTTAATTCACCAAAAATTATTTTATCTGAAAATATTATTATTATCCAAAAATATTATTTATACTTGTCCCTAACTTTCTTATATATATAAACAATTATTTTTAATCTAAAACTTTAATTTTAATACTTAAATTTAAAACCGAAAGATTTAAAATGCTTAAGGTCAGAACACTTTTGGAAATCAGAAAATTGTAAATCAAAAAGCTAATTATTTTAAAGATAACTATTTATTTTAAAGATAAAAAAAATGCACTGTAATTTTTACATAGTGCAATTCTTAGTTAATTTTATAAAATATAAATATGGAGTTTAATTTTTCTGATAATTATAAGGTAATCAATAAGTCTTCAACATCCACAGAAGTACTTAAAGAATTGGACATTGATTCAAACAAAATTAATGCAATTCATTTTCCATAACCCATTTTATAAATACATTATAAATGACTTTAAAAAATTTTAAACTATATAATATAAATAAAACATTAATTATAATATTTTACACAATGCTCATTTATATGTAATTACCATAATGCTAAAATTATGCTAATTTACACACACACACATATATAAAATAAAGCAAAATTTCTTTTACTAAAACTAAATAAGGTAAGAAATAATCTACAGTATTTCTTCAAAACTATATTAAATAATTCTCACTATCATTTCTGAACATATAAATAAATTTTATTCAAGCTTAGTTCTGCTTAAGATAAGAATTAAGCACAAAGTAAACTTATACTTCCACCTATACTTGCTTGAATAAAGCTTGCAGGTCAAATACTGTATTATATGCATGTTATATACATATACTTCACATATATAAATAGAAGTATTCTATTTCAAAAGAATAAAAAAGTAAAACATTACATTTTCTATTAAAAAAAGAATGTTGTAAACATATTTAAGTTGATCAGAGAAAGATAGATGAGACACATTTTTCTTTCTTTTCTTATTAATTTATATTTTCTGTGATTAAAAAAACATTTAAAATTCTGTTGTATAAAAGGAAAATAAGACCTCAAGATCATTAATAACTGAGTACATGACCATGAAACAAAAAAGTATTACTATACCATTTAGTCAAGTAAGTATTTGTAAACAGGACGGGAGAAAGAGAAGTAGTTCCAGGGAGACCAAATAGAGGGGAAGCAAAGAGGAAGGATAAGGTTTTTGAGCAGAAGGATGACATCACAAAAAAATGTGAAAATGAAAAGACTGAACTTAAGAGAAGTAATAAAGATGATTTAACAGAATCAGAATTCACAAAATTTTCATTCGAATTGATCTTAATTCAACAGTGATTATAAAGCTTGAAAGTGTACTTTTTTGATACTTTAAAAAAAAGGATTTAATAAAAACTTAAGTCAGATTTCAAATTTTTCTACGAGTCCTAAATAAGCAAATAACTATTTTACTTACTATATATATTCATCTTTTTTATCTTATTTAAATTCTTCCTTTAATTTTACTTTGCTCAACTAGAAATTTAAAGTAATTGTTGTTTATATTACTAATATTTAATTCTGAACTAATAGGTATTTTTAAACATTACCCAGATGCAATGGTGAAATTAGTTTCAAAAACTCCCAATGCAAAGAAACTAACCAAATACACAATATTTTGTTTAAATGCTAACATTTCAAATATCGACAAAAAATGTTCAATAATTCAGATTACCACTTTAGTTTTTGCTTGTATCATAAGATACAACAAATGAAATTATTTATGAAATGCATTATAAATAAGAAATGTATAAAAATTTTACATGAACAAGTTTAAAATTTAAAAAAGAAGAAACATTCACAACTTACAAGCAGTTAGGGGTACTACTCCCAGCCATGCAACAGCAACAAGTGTATAATGAAGCCAAAATCGAACCGCAGTTCCTAAGCTACGTAAAAGTCCACTAAATATATCTTTTATGGGTAGTCTCTTCGGCATATCTGGGGAATAAACTTTAACAAAAAAAATTTTTTAATGATTACATGACCCCCATTTATAGCACAACATTTTACTACTTATGAGATTAAACTTTATATCACTTACTTGGCATAAAAGAAAATCTGTAATTGCATAATTCACAATATTCTTTTCTACTATATTTTAACCACTGTAGTAAACTGAAAGAAAATTAACAATATGATAAATACATAAAAAATATTATGCAACAAAATTTAAATAAATTTTTTAAATAAAATATGAAGTTGCTCCTTGTAGACGTAGCAAAATTATAAAAAATATAAAAATAGAATATTAAATTCATGAAATAAAAACTAATGAATTAACATAAAACTATATTTATTATCAATGATCAATTTCTTAGATTTTACAAGCCAACTAAATCCTAATTACATAAAAAGCTGATTACGAAGTTAACACAAAATTAGTAAAAAAAGCAAAGAATTCTCATACTTTTTACTTCTAAATATCTAAAATTCTAGAAAACAAGTGAAACCCAAGAATAAAAGTATAATCCCATATCATACTCTCAAAGGGAAAATAAAATAGGAAAAAAACCTTTATATCTACTTACATCCAAAAAGAAATAAAACTTCCTTCACAATTTAAGAACACAAAAGACAACATTCATTTTTTTTCTTCTTATTTTTTTTCATTTATTAATCAACAGAAGCTGTTTTTGCACAGAGTTTGGTATCACTTGTCGCTCACTGATAATTTTTTCCAAGCAAGGGTTATAGTTTGACCAGAACCTACAGTTTAAAGTGAATTTCAAAATACTAGAAATATCCATGGCCTATGCAGGATTTGAATATATACTGAACTGAATGTCAAAGTATTAATAATTTGGCTGGCATTTTGTTTTTTGCACAAGAAAGCTAATTCAACAAGGACAGTTAAAAGTAAATTCTGACATTTTTACTGGAAATTTAAAAACAACCACATAGTGTTGAATTGAAAGTCAGAAAACTACAATTCAATAATCAGCTCAATTTACTGTTTTTTAAAGTAGAATTCATTAATGATTTTCTATCATCAACTTTTATTATAATAAAAGAGAATATACTGCTTGCATGAATCTTTCCTGCACTCTCTGCCATAAATAAAACATAGTGAAATTTTAAAAACAATGTTCTAAAAAGCTAAAATATAAAATAAATGTTTTCACAAATACAATGAGTTCCAAAAAGCATGAAAGAAAATAAGTGGTCATAATGGGAAAAGATCACATGAGAAAACAATGAAACAATTAATAAAGGTGTGAATGACAGCCAATATATAAATTAAATGCGTCCACCTTTTCCAACCATGTTGTAAAGTTGATTCTAAAACCATACTATAATGCTCTAGAGAGTGTTGGAATCAATTGCATCGATTTCACTTATGATGGCAGATTTCAGATTCTCTAGTTATTCAGAGGTCCTAGAATGCTGTCCTTTTCATGGGGTTACATCAAGAATTCCATCATTGATGTAATTCCATAAAAAGAAGTCACAAAGATTTAAGTCCAGATAGTATGGGCACCATTCTATCATGTGAGTTTCTTTGCATCCTACGTAATCAAATTTGCATTGTTATGCAAATGTCATTCCAAGTAATATAAAGAGACTAGAAGTTCTATGGTGACAAGACATATCCTGCATGAATCCAATACTGGCATGTCAAAATTGCCAACTTCAAAGCCAAAGTCATGGTCTAGTAACTCTTGATATTTCACTCCAGCCACCATACCACCAATGAATATAGGACCAATTATCATGCAATTACCACATCACTAGGTGTCATCCATTCCAAATTCTGCATGTCATACTTTTGCCACATAGTAATATTAGTTTAGTTAATATCATAAAGTTTTCTTACAATAAATAATCACTCTTCAGTTGTTAATCTCCACTGTACTTATTATTTATTTCTAGTAATAAAGCATTCACCAAAAAGGTCAATATATGTGTTATTACAATAAGAATGATACATATGCATACTTTTGAAATCAGCATGTTAAAATAATATATTTTCCTGCATATAATCCATGGATTAAGTGCTAGAAAAGTTTGAAATTTCCTGGTGCATATTATGCACACTCACAAATAATCTGATAAAAAAATCATCCAAAAAGCTTACAATAAAATTTTGATTATGTTTTATAAAATAACAGATAGCACAATGACTTGGCTGACTTATTTCAACTATAATCAGTTTTATCCAATTACATTTAAAAACAAATTTGGTTCCTTGGAAAAATATTACAATTATTGGTCATTATCATTTTGCATTTTGTTTTGGCCTGAGCTATTTCGTCCTGAATATATTCATGTTTATATATCATGTAGAAGAGAAAATACCTGAATTTAAAGATCATTTTAAACTAAAAGTCAAAGAAGAAAGTCAACTAAGAAAAGGGTAACAAACAATAATATAACATTATTGTCCCATGTGAAACATGACACACAAAGCATGTGCAATTTGAAAAAAAAAAGTGCATCCAAAGCTCTGCTCAACAATTATACTTTTTTTTTTCATTAAAAAGTTAAAGAAGAAAAATCTTTTATTTTTACAATTTGTATTGCCGTAGCTTTAAAAGCTATTAAAAAGTAAAAAATGATCAATTTTACAAGAATCTTCTCAAGATTATCACTCTTGTCAATCATTTAGATGCTTTCATCACAGGTTTATCACATTCACAATGAATGTGATAAACCTGCATTTTTTAAAAAATGTTTATCACAATGAGATAGATACAAATACTATCCAACCAGAAGCTTTTCTTAAATATTTTTTCCTGTAAAATTCATTATACTTTTAATTATATTGTGTATTTTTTATATAACACTACATCATCAAGTACATATTTTGAAATATTCACTGAAAAATTGTCACAAAGGTGCTAATGATTGAATACAGTAAAATATGATATTTTTGGTCCTGTTTCAGAACAACTTTGTATCTATAACCTGAAAAATACACAATTTAATACTTATTTTTAAAGTATTGCAAAAAAATCTTTGAAAAGAAATTTTTCTTAATACTTTTATGGTAAAATTTAATGGTAAGTTACATTTGTAATAGGTAGAACTTATAAAAAGGAGAAACTTTTCAGCAATCCAACAATATCAATATAATTACAATAACACAAATAATTACTTTTAATACATCATTTAAAATAATAATCTGAATATCATTTACCATTCTTGGTGTATAAATTTTATGCTACCAGTACAAATACAAGGATGATAAAGAGGCTTCTCTGGAGTGGCTTCTGATCTGCATACACGGCAAATGTCTAAAAAATAGAAAATTTACTGAGTTATCTTTATTCCTTACAGAAAATTCATTTTTTTAAACTAAAAAATGAAAAAACTAGTTTTAGATTAAAATACTCAATATCAACAAGGATGAAACTCTGACACATACAGATAGTGTTGAAAACTAGAAATACAAAAAGATAAATTGCTATACATAGCTCTGAAAATATTTTAAAGGTCTAACTTATGGTCCATTAATATTTGAGATATTTAACAGTTCTAAATGTGTAGTCACTGAGGCCAAGATATTATTTAAATAACATTTAAATCACCCTATATATTCAGAAAAATTTTGTTCAACTCATCTTTCATAATTTAATTAAGTAATTGCAGTAAAATTCATTGCAAGACTGTTATATAATATAAATAAAAAAAATTTTAATTAAAATATGTTAGCACTGCAGTAAACACAAAATGAAATTCCAGTGAACTTAAGTAATAAAAAATTTTCCATGAAAAAACTGACTAACAAAATAAAGAATTGATGAAACTATTTATAAGAAATAACAAATGCTAACATCTCTTTTTTAAAAACTAAAAAAGCTCATAATAACAGAAAAAAAATTGTCAAGTTAAAATTTTAGTCCAAAAGCCAACCAAGTTTAAGATTAAATAAATTTCAATGATTCAAAAATTTAAATATCATGTAAAACTCCCTCATATAATTAATAAAATATTGAATTAATGCTATATACAAAAAAATATCATTTTAATTTAAATAATAAATTACTACATAAAATCAAATGAGTGATAATAAAACATAGAAGATACAACACACATTTTGAAGTAATATATGAATACCTGAGATTTTTAACAAGGAAAAAACATACACTTTTTAACATTTTTACTATAATTAATTTATTTCAACTATACATACCAGTTATGTTCCATACAAACTTAACTTGGGATAATTTTTAAAAAAAGCATAACTTGAAGATTCAATAAAATTATACTGTGTTCAACTTCTATCATTACTAATATTTTGCAAAAGTTCATAATAAATAGAGATGATCCTTCATGCTTCCAAGGAAAAGGCAGAGCCTGACAAAGATAGGGGCATATGAGGCAGTGGCCATCCCCTAACATCAGAGGAGACCCTAATTCAAACAGAAAGTTTACTTCACATTGTTAATTGAATAAAATCATTTGCCAAATCAAATAGAAAGTTTGTTGTTTTGAAGCAAGAAGGCCCCTCAAAGAAGTTTTTGTCCTGAGCCCTAATTAGGCTAAGTCAAGCCTTGGGCTCAGGTTCGATCATTACGTTGGGCAAGACATACTCAAGACTTTCCTCCCCTCAATTGATTCAATCAAATTGAGTAATTAGCATGCTTAAGAACTAAACGCTGAGGATTTCAGTTTTATGTTAGGCTGACCACCTCCAGGGACATCGGTCATGAAAATAGATATAGGCCCTGTAAGCCTTGGCCCTCATATGGGCCATCATGTTACAGAGTTTAGTTTCTTTTTACAAAGAAAATTTAATTTAATTCCATCTATATCCCTATTAATACATGATAGAAGTATTCTTGCATATATTGACACCAAAAAGCAACGCACAAATAACAAAAGAAAGTGCAGGACAGAGAAGTATCGATAAGAAACCAGAAACTGATTATAAATTCAAATCATATTCAAAAGACAATGTCAACTGGGATATCACTCACCTCTTTCCTGTAAGAAACTTAAAACCCTTTAAATATACTTAACATTAAATCTCTTTAACTCAAAAATTAGTATTATATCAAGGAAGATCAAACAAGATAAATTCCTATAGCAAGATTTTCCTAATCGAAAAGTATGATTTACTCAATACAGCTATTCTTTCAAATTTTAATCATAGGAAGAACTTTTTGGATTAGATGCTATAAGACATGCCACTATAGTCAAATACAGTACTACTAAATCCCTAGGCTTTAATCCACTGGTAATTAGACAAAATTCCTATTATGCATCATTGAAATTGGAATCATACCACAACCGATTAGCACTGCTTGATAGGCATCATTATTTTTTGCAATGAGAACTGATTAGATTAGGAGCTAGTTTGATATGATATCAAACTGTTACAACATCTATGCCCCTTAAGGAGAGATTCTAACCCACAATTTGTTGAACTGAAGACCAGAAGACTAACCAAGTGCTAGCTTAGTTAACATTACTTGAAACAGTCCAAAGAATTTTATTCAGTACAAAGACTGATGAACCTAAATGTCCTATTATTGTATTAAATGAAAAAACATACAAATGGATTCCTAACTCTAGCTCAACAGAATGATTCACATGTCACTTCAAAATATAGCTAAGTCCATGTCCATAAAAAATTTCAATATGCAAAATATTTATTGTTAGTAGTAAAACAGACAATTCAAGAAATAGGTGACATAGTAATTTAACATAATAGATTTTAAAATAAAAAGTTAGGAAATACCAATATAATCTAGAGTTTTAGAAGGTAATAATGCAAATAATGTAGTATCTTTAAACTGAATTTTTTTCAATAATTCAACAGACAAGACATCCTTTTTTTAAAAAATACATACATTTCTAACATAAATTTTTTTATGCATGTTAATTAAAAATATGAAAAATTTACAGAAGCAAGTCATTATAACAATTTCAAGAATATACTCTCACTTATCATATAAGTGATAACAGTAATTTATCAATAATAATTAAGTAATTTTAAATTTGAAATCAGAGCAAGTAATTTCAATTTTACATATCTTTATTTAAATTATAAAATTATTTATAGAATAGGAAAATAAGATTAAATATTGATATGAAAAGATCATTTTATAAACTATAATGTGCTATAAGATGACTTTTTATATCAAAAGTATGGCTTTTATTAATTTAAAACCATTTGCCAAACTGAATTCCAGATTATTAATTTAAAATCAATTTCATACACAAATGTAATAAATTAGATAATTCAATTTCTTAACTATTTAAATTAAAGAAAATAAAAAAAAACTTCATTAGATAAGCAATATTTATCTGACAGTTTTTAACAGAGCTTATAATTTTATGGTTTCTCATAACTAGTTACCATATAATCAAAAATTTCATGCTACAAAAGTCAAAAGCCTCAGTCAGAAAATGATTCATTTATTTGGTATTTTTATTACTCTTAACATTTACAATAAATAGATTGTACAAATAATCTCGTTCTGTTTCATAAGTATTTACAGGAAATGAAATTTATAAAAACTAGAAATTCTAATACAGCTTATGATTTTTATGAAAATAAAAGTTGACTGAACTTTGTTTTTACTTTATACCCTTATTTTATTACATTCTTGCTTAGTGCTCTTAGTTTTCACATTGAATGTAACAAATTTTTTCAACAATACATATTTATTTATAAATAAAATTGTTTATCAATATCTGCATTGGTTATGAAAATCACATACATATTTATATCATCAAACTGCATTTACAGAGAAATTCATATTTTAATGCTTTTTCTACAAAAGTGAAGATTTTATGAAATTCTTTTAATGCACTTAATGTACTTTTTACATATTTTCGTCCATAAAATTTTATTCTCATTCATGAATTTACATCAAAATTTAAAATCTAAATTATCACATATCAGTTACTAGACTTTAAGAAAATAATATTTAACAGTGAGTTAACTTAACCTTACTCCTTGGGAATTTACAGTATTTTTTTTTTTTTTAGTTCAAACTAAAAAGACAAATCACATTAGAGAATTACTTTAAAAGATGGCAGAACTGTAATGATGTATTATTGTATACTTTAATAAATTTGAACATATTTATTAGCTATGTAAGAGCAGTAAATTTAAAAAATTAGGTATTTATGTACGACATGAGTGATAATATTTAATCATGAAAATTCTTTAGAATTATTTGATAAATTATATTAGATTGAATAAAGATTTAAACTGTACCTATACGGGAAAATGCATGCATTAAAATTTAAATACATAAGCATTTAGACACATTGATTATTTTTAACTGAGACAATTTTAATTTTCAACCAAAAATTGAATTAGCAGTAAAAATTAATATTTTGCTTAAAAATTTATTAAGAATTGTTACTCCCAAATCATTTACATTATTCTGCTTTGATTATTACAAACTACAAAAAATGATTTTATATGTTTAGTTTCTTGTTCTATGGTCATTTTTCACACATAAGTGTTTCTTAAATGCACTTTAAACTGTTGAATCTGAATCTACAGTTTAAAGTGCATTTAAGAGAAAGAAAATCAAGCAAAAAAAAAAAAAAACCCTTTACAAAAAATTAAAAATGTTTGCTTCTATAACTGACAAGTAATAATTTCTTATGTTATAATATTTAATTCCAAATACTGAAAAATGAATTGAAATTATAGTTGAAGACACAGATAATAGACAAAAAGTCTCTGGGAAAAAGTTTCAAATCAGATAGAATATAAGAAAAAATAATTTAAAAAATAATTATCTCTAACTATAATATTCATTATTTTTAATTATAGATCTAGTGAACTTTAATTTTATTTATTAAAATAATTTGAAGACTCAAATATAAATAATGATTTTAATGTAAAAATATAACACAAAAATTGGGAATAAATAAATTTATACTAAAACAGAAAAAAATAAATATAGGAATAAATAACATGATATATATAATTATCTACATTCTATTACTTTAAAAAAGCATTAATTTTACGGAATTAAATATTATTACATGACTGAATCTTTGTATACAAACTGAGTGGGTTTGGCGAGATTGGAGACATTTAGTAAATTGATAAAAATTGTGATCTGGGCTTCATCTCAAAAGTCAGTATAGATGCTATATGTGACAAATCAGTAGATTACTATGTCAGAAAGGATTTGTTTAACAATTCTATGATACATTTCAACATGCAAGATTTATTTTCCGTTTTAGTAGCACTTGAGTTTATGCTGTACTTTATTTTTTTTTAAGTTTGTGTTTTAATGGTTTGCTTGAGAGAAATTCTGTTTATCTGCTAACAATTTAAAAGTTAACCAGATGTTATAACTTCATACAGTGGCTTAGTTTGTAATTTATAGCTTTGAAATTTATTTTCAACATTGAATTTATAATTTTAAATATTATGGAAAGCTTTCTTTTTTAAATTCAAAAATGAAGGAAGATAATAACACACAAGTACTATTACTTTATTTTATTTAATCTGCTAATCTATATATATATATTTTTGTTAAGAATAAAGTACAAATATTTGAGATATTTCTGGTTGAATTATATTACTCAATTAATTAAAACTAGAATATTATTTTAGGATGGGCACCAGTCCCTAATTAATTACAAATCAGAGTTTTCATAAAAATTATGTAATTTATACTACTGATTAAGATATATAGCACTTTTAATACTTACTTGGTTCTGTTATATACTGTGTATTTATAAATTATATTTTTTTGATTAATTTAAGAAAATTTTTTAAATTTGACTAAATTTTGTAGTTTAATTAGAAATAACTTCCTAACCTACCTTATAGCTAAGTAAAATTACCTACTGATTTTTGAGATTATTTGTTATGTAATATGTAAATCTTGTATAATATTTACAGTTAGGTCTATAGCATTTAGTTTCCTAATTCTTTACAAAGTAAATATAATAAAATATTAAATTAAAAACAGCAAGAGATTGTGATATTCAAAACTGCAGATTGAGCACAATTGGGGTTTGAAAAACTACGATTTTAATGTATCTGTTGCTATTGATTAAATAAGATTTGATGGGTTACGGCAATTTAGACATTTTACATTTGGAAATCTAGTAATTTTGACATTAGCAACATTTTTGAAAACTGTGACAAACACATTAAACATGCTACAATTTTAACTTATTACACTTGTCAATGTTGAGTAAATAAACTTTACATAAACTGAATATGATTTGAATTAAAACAGAATCTATTAAATATTGCATACTAACATAATACATAAATTAATTTTCAAAGTGCCTGAGAGAAAAGAATCATGAATAAAGAAATAATATTTCTTGCAAACATTGTCATTTTCTAACAATAGTATTATTTATTAATTCATGTAAAACAAAAAAAAGAATTGCAACAGATGTAATTTTTTACACTACATGCACCTGATTACCCTTGCACTACATGCACTTGATTACTCGATTACACTACATGCACTTACTACATGCACTTGATCACACTACATGCACCATATATAAACGACAAAAACTGCACTGTAAAATTAGTTGAATAAAACAAAATAATGAACAAAGATAATTCATGACAGATTTAAATTTTATTAAATTTATCCTTGCACATCATTTTTCAATTTACCTTAGTAGTAATGTCAAAATATTTTTCATTTAAAAAAATTTTTATTTGTAAATCTAAGTAAATAGAATAAAAAATAGATCTCCATAACATAAACTTATTAATTTTAGATATTCACACAGAGAAACATATGTCAACCTTCCTCGTTGAGAATAAAAAATTAAATGTCTCAACAAAAATAAAAAAATTTATATTAAACATAAACAATTGATCATTACATATTGCATAGCCTCTTATCAATGAACTTGCTTAGTTTAATAAATATTTTCTTATAGAGTATCTGATATACTACAGAAAAGATGCTACTTTCATTGCAATATCAATCCTTTAAGAAGATTTCTCGCATAATTTAAGATTTAAAAATGATACAAAAATAATAAAAAGTAAAAATATGATATCATAAAAACTACATGACTAAATTCGATAAGAAAAGAAAAACGTTATGAAAAATATAAATGCAATATTAAAGCAAATAAATAACCTGCATGCATGTTAAAAATGGATTTTATGACAGATTAACTTCTATTCAATCTTTTTTTGAATAAATAATAAATTACATTCCAATTATTAAAAACCGAAACGCAATAATTGTACTTGTATATTTATGACAGATGACAGCTAGTATTATCCAATTAACAGATACAGTAAATAAGAAAAAACAAATATTGAGATTATTTTACACTATAATTAGGTATTATAAGCTTCTTATAACTTTGAAAATAATAAATTACCTTGCATCTGACTCTCGTCCATATTTAACATTTTTACAGACAACTTTACGAGCTGTTGCCAAACTTACAAATAACATTACTTGAAAAACAGATTAACATTTGTATTGCCATTTCCTGAAAACTGAGATAAATAAATATAAGGGAAAAGAGTAAATAAAATATAAAAAAGAAAGAAAATGACAAGGCAACTAATCGTAAACATCGCAAGGTTAATTTTCGCATTATAATGAAAATACCGTCAAAAAAAGCTATTAAGCAAAACATTTTCCACCTCAAATTCTTAAGCAAAATAATCATAGTAAAATAAATAAACAAAAATGCATAATATATTATCTATTATTACTTTATCAAATACAATTCAACTTTTTACCTCTAAATTTTAAAGCAGAAGACGTTTTCTAATTAAAAATTAGCTCTTTTTTGCTGAGAATAGTGACCAACCAACCAATTACATATTATTAACGAATAAGCATATCCATTAATAAGACAAACTTTACAATCAAACAGAAATATGAAGCTTTAAGCAATTAAATTCTTGTCGTGGATGTTTAAGGATCCATCCTACTTAAAATAAATTTCTAAAATGTAGTCTATCAAATCCAGGAATTGCAGGCTCCAAAGAATAAAATAAACTCAAATGATCCAAATAAAGTGATATAAAATAAATATTTTTTTCTTTTAATTAATATCTATGATGTGAGGTTGCGTGTATGTTACTTAAACAAGTATGTTAAAACTTAACAACATATTTATTATTATAAGAAAATAAGGATTGAAAAACATTCAAACATCACATATGTCCACTGAATGGAAGCCATAAAGGACGACTTAAAGGATTTTACCATTTTCGTGATGCCAATCACAACATATACGTGGTAAGTCACATGTTACTTTTCTCCGAGTCTGATCGGAATCGAACGATCTAATTTATTTTAGCTGATTTCTTTAATTATATGTTTAATATGCTGGACGATGTGACAATTGTTTCCGACCCACAAATTTCTAAATTCGGTATAAAGTTACCACCGTTATGGAAAAATAATATAAAATTATGGTTCATTCAAGTTGAATGTAATTTACAATTATCCGGTATAACGTTTGACCTTACGAAATATAACAACATTACTTCGGTAATAGATCTAGTAAGCGCTTTCTGCTGTGATAGATATTTTACTGTCTTTGCCAGATAAAGATAAATATATCACATTAAAACAACACCGGATTCAGGAAATTTCAGATTCCGAGTATTAACAGGTCTGAAAGTTACTCTCAGAGCTTCAATTGGGAGACGACAAACCATCTCACCTGCTCAGAAAAATCCGTGAATTAACTGACACGGCCTTATAGGGCGATTTTGTAAGAAACTTCAGCTCCTGGCAGCGGATATTCAGAGTATTCTTTCTGTGAGCTGTGAAGCACTCGAAAATCTCGCGAAAATGGCCGATATAATAACCGAAGTAAGATCTGACTCTCTAACAAACACCGAGTGTGCGTACCTAAGGCTAGCTTCGGCTCGTCCCATGTTGAAGCAGATGTTTCTTGCTCACCGCTAAACGAGGTGGCCGCACTTCGAGCGGAAATTGCTTCGCTTAGACAAAAGATGGAGCGCATTGCGCGTTAACGATCGAGAGACCATTCACGTGGGAAATATTATAAATTACTGTATCGGTGCAAAACAGTAAATAACAATGAAATTTTTTACTATCATCGGAGATTTGGTAGAAATGCGAGGAAATCTCACCATCCTTGTTCTTTTCCACTCCTGATTCGGCTATCGATACTATGATATCGATGATATCCACTCCGATTGCCAATAAATTTTGTCACCTTTTTGTTTATGACAAAAAGAGAAACTTAATATTCTTAGTAGACTCTGGGTCAGATGTCTCGTGTGTTCCATGTTCTAGTGTAACTAAAAAGTCTTGGCCTGCGTCTCTGGAATTATATGTGGCCAATAACACAAAACAAAAATTCACACTTGTGGAACAAAATTATTAAATTTATATTTAGGATTAAGATGCAGTTTTAGCTGGAAATTTCTTATCACATCTGTTCCTTTGCCAATAATTGGATCTGATATTTTAAAGAATTTTGGTCTACTAATAGATTTGAAACGTCACAGATTAATAGATAGTACCACTAAACTCATGCAGACTGGAAATTTATTTCTGGAGACTCTTCTTACCATAAAATGTTGGCAGATTTTCCAGGATTAACTAATATTGCTCCAAAGATTGCATCTGTGAAGCACAATACACTTCATTAACAGACAACCGGTCCTCCTGTGCATAGCAAACCAAGAGGTTTAAATTAAAAATTATTTGATTCCGTTAAAAGAGAATTTCAATTCATGATTCAGCACGGCATATATAGACCATCGAAATCACCCTAATCTTTCCCTCTGCATGTAGTACCAAAAATTTCAGGTAGCATTTGCTCAGTATGTGACTATCGCCAACTCAGTACATGTACTATCCCAGACCGGTATCCCATACCACATATGCAGGATTTTTTAAATGCCCTTTATGGCTGTAAATACTTTTCAAAAATTGATATCGTACGGACATATTTTCATATACCGGTGAATCCTGAACATGTTCAAAAAACTGCCTAGTGCACACCTTTTGGGCTTTTCGAGTTCCCGTATTTAAATTTGGGCTTATGTGGATCCACTCAAACATTTCTAAGATTCATGAATGAAATGCTGGGAGAATTCACTTTTTGTTTTGTTTATTTAGATGATATATTAATTTTTAGTGAAAATTAAGATCATAAAACTTATGTACGAACCATACTTCAGAAATTAAATGAATATGGGTTAACAATTAACATCTCAAAATTCATTTTTGGAATACCTGAAATTTCCTTTTGGGGGAATTTAGTTTCACAGAATGGAACAAAGCCACTTCCTGACAAAGTTGGACCAATATTAAATTGCTTGCAACCTAAAACGATAAAGAGCTTCAACGTTTACTGGATTTCTTAAATTTTTTTCGCCGTTTTCTGTCGAACGTTGCTGAAAACCAAACAACTCTCTTCATTGCACTTATGTACAGGGAGTATTCCATATTTTTTATACTGTGTTTTTAACATCTTAATACAAATTGTTTCAATTAGACATACTTTTTCAATAAAGTTATGCTTTTCATTTGAAATTTCGGTTACAGATTTCTTTCGCAAAACATTATTTGATTGCTGAGTTACTTATTGGTAAATTACTTATATATATTTTCGTACAATGGATAAATTTTTTAATCTTTAGACATCAATTTTCTGTTTCGTATATATTAAAAAACAGCTATATATATTAAAAAACAGCTTTAAATTAATATACTTGTTTCATTATGGAAGGAAATTTAATTTATTTAAATCAAATGTGTAAGTATCAAAAATTGTATTTAAGAATTAGCTTACTAAGTTTTATTCATATAAAGTACTAAAAATTTTCACTGGATAAACGAAATTTTAAAAATGTTTTAACATTTGTGTCATCAGTAAGTTACATATCATTGTCGCTTTTTATATTGTTGACCATGTTTATTTCAATTTTTGTATTTTATTTATTAAAAATTATGTTGTTGTTGTTTTTGCTACTTATCTCAGGCTGTCTAGCTAGGCTAGACAGCCCCCATAAAACAAAAAAACATACAAAATATCTAAAAAACTGTGATGGATCCCAAAAGGATCGTCTTTTTTAAAATTTAGGCAGGTTAAGATATGTCCAGGAGAGGCCATGTTGACTGAACACCAAGGACAGTCTGGAAATTTCCTTTGTCCCTGCTGAAAGGTGATTCCTCTCGTGTGCCCACTCAGGTAGCGGGAAAAGGCAGTTTAATAAGATCTTGGTCTAAGATTGAAGGTCTCACCCGGTTTTTTTGGCGAAGTACCATGGATGGTTGGGAGGAATTTTTATAAGCTAACTGTATTCAGTTTTTGCCAGGGAAGAAGTTTCATTGGATGTGAGCTCTCCTCCTGCGTTTACTCCCTCCTCTGACGCCGATCTGGTCAAGAAATCCGCTCTTTCATTCCCCTCTACTACTACGTGTGAAGGGGTCCATTGGAAATGGACTGTGTGTTCGGGTGACAGTCTCTCAAGAAGATTTAGTATGTTCAGGCTAGTTAAAGAGTAAGTGAGCATCTTCAAGGACCCGGAGGTTGAAGTATGACTTTGCCCCCAAAAGTCAGCCACTCCTAACATGGAGAACAGACGCTGTAGAAGCCGCTCACTCTGAGACAGACGCTGCATGCTAGTTTTGGTCCGCCCCGGGTATTTCATTTCTCCGGTACCATCCATATTTGGGAAGCATTCCCCTATCCAGCACCTGGGGAGGCACCCGATGGTGAACAAGCAAACACACACGGGAAAAATATATTATTCAACATGTTTACGTTTACTAAGAAGTTATTCTTAAATTAAATGTATACATCATTAACTTATTTGCATGTTAATTTCCATCATAAATTATTTTCAAACAGTAGGCTTATTTGTCTATAACTTAAAAAGTTTCACTGCACTTTGGTATGGATGAAATATGAAAAGTTGTAAGTAAAAATATTAAAAGTATGGCTTGCCATAGTATGCCACTTTTTAGTGTTTTAAAAGTGTAATAGTCATTTAAATAAGTAAATTGCTTGAATAACATAATGGCATCCCGCAAAGTCCGTGACGCCAGTCACTGAATTTTCGGGTGATGTCAGCACGCGTCCGACGGAAGGTGGTGGCAGCCCCGCAAAACCCGTCGACCGAAATTCTGCAGCATGTGCAAAACACTCTGGATAATCCCATATCATTTGCCGTTGATTGGTTTGTTAGTGGCCTGTGCTTATGGCGTAAATTAAGAAGACTACTGTTGACCTTACAGCATAGACGTCAACGTCTGGAATGGTGTCGGATTTGAGCGATGTAAACAAAGAGGCATAGGATTGTCTTCTCATATGAGTCACGCTCCTGTTTCTTCAGTGATAGTCACCAATTACGAGTGTGCCGTAAACGTGGAAACAGATCTAATCCTGCACAATTTTTTAAAAAAAATAAAGTTAGATATTTTAAAGAACACTCCACTGCCAGACAATGCGGCATCATGATTTAAAACGCTATTTGCAATTCGAGGTCATCTATAGTTTGCATTCACGGCACTATAACAGCCCAACGTTATGTAGATGATGTGCTGCGGCCGATGACACTCTCCTACCTTCAGAGGGTGCCTAATACCTTTTATCAGCACGATAACGTCGGATCGCGCATTGCTTAGATTAGCTAACATGCCGTGCAAGGTGTACAGCTGTTTCCCTGGACACCGTGCAGGCCAGATCTCTCACCAATCGAACGTTTGGAATATGATTGGATGCCATTTGCAGACCCTGACATTGCCGCCTTCAGAAGTACTTTGACAAATGGTTGACAAGGAATGGAAAACCATTCCTCAGGACGCCTCCGTATTCTTATTGACTTTGTACTGACTTGATGCTTCGTGTATCGCCGTCCACGGTAGTCAGGTTTTAATCATTAATTTTTTTTATTTACTTAAACTACTAGAAAATTATTTGAAATAAAAGTATCGTAAATAATGGAGTTGAAATTTTTAATTAAGATTTTACAGATAAAGCTCATCGTGTTCTAGTGGAAGATGCTGAGCTCAATTCCAGCCATTGTTCACCAGCTGGAAATGATTGTTTTCTGCATGCCCATTTGTCAGGATGAGTATTTAGGAGTCATCCAGACTTGCTCCTTGCGCGATAGATGAATGTTTCATTACTTATGAAAAGTCCTAACAGAATGCAATAGTACGCGATGGACCAGCCTTTAAGACCAGAGCCTGACAAAGCAGTCATCCGAGGCAATTGCCCCGGGCCTCCAAATCAAGTAGAAAGTTTATTTTACGTTCGTTGTCAATCGAATAGAATAGTCTGGCAAATCAAATAGAAAGTTTGCTCTTATGAAGCAGAATGCCCTCCCCCTAAAGAAGTTTTTGTCTAGGTCCCAAGTAGGGTAAGTTGGGCCCAACATTAATGAAATGTGGATATTGAATTTCTTTTGCTAAATATCGATAGTAACGCTTTGAAAATTTTCCTTCAGCATTTTGTGACTATGAACCATCATAAATATTGTGGAAAGCAATAAAAATAAAGATACTGTACAATACTTTACAATTCAGTCTTTGAGCTCCATTAAAAGTGACTCAAAGAAAGTCTTTGATTTAAGGAAGATAATAATTCAGCATGATATAGAAAGTGTGCAAAGAAAGAATCTTCTAAACATTTTTAGAAACATTAACAAATTAAGCGGTACAATTTTTAAATTAATGGAATTTTATAAATTTAAAAGGGATCTTACAGCCGTATTTTTCCAATATTCTGTTAGTACTGATTATTTATTATTCATAAGAAACAGTGTAATAAACAATTATGTATTAAAACCTCATCTTCGCAAGAGAGTGTTCCTGGGAGGAGTGACAGATGTACGTCGGGAGTATACACTCCTGTTAGGATTACCTAAGGCAAGAAGGTCACTCCATCATTCCCAGCTAACACTAACAGGCAAGGAGCTAAGACAGATTTCTACCTTATGGTGCTTCAGTGCTCGGATGACAGAAGCTGCACTTTACTCCTATGTTAGCTAGTGGATATTTGAAAAAAACAACTATTTTCTGGAGGTAGAAGGGGTTTCATATTTGTCCCAAATGCCAGCAAGAACAGACATTACTTCAACACATCTTGGACTGGACTGGGAGGATGCTCACTATTGTCTACTTCCTGTATCAGATTTCATTAACTTCAACGGTTCCATCTATCTGGTTTTGACTCCGTCAGAGCAGATGGAAGTTCAGAAACAACAAAAAACAAAGAAAAATCTTGCATGCATATTTAGAAAAAAGCGATAAGCTTTTACAATATCCTCCCTTAATGGCATGACAACCCAAAGTGGACACTGACCTCTTCAAGAAGCTTTTTCCCTGCTAATTCTCTAGTTGCCAAAGTTCTTCAATATTTAACACCGGTTTTTTTTAAAAAGCCATCTATTCAACTTAAATTTGGTTTGACATTAATTTTTTTTATGGTACACCTCTAACTTATTATAAAATAACTAGCTCATTTAATTCTTTCAGTTTAATGAAAATAATATCAGGTTCATTAAAAGAACTAAATTTGATCTTCTCTCAACAACACATTTTTTTATATATATTTTTTCCAAAAAATACATCTTTAAATTCTTCTTTCATAAATGCCAAAACCTCATTTGTATCACATCATTGAGCTCCAAATTTAAAAAAATATTTACGAGACATTTTATATGCATTCTAATATATTCTTTTAGTAAAAACAAAGAAAAATCTCAGACACAAGCTAATACTTAAAAGTGATAGGTTTTTATAACATATATAATAAAATTTTATATGAGTTTTTGATAAATTCATAAATTGTGAGAATTCCCAATGTAGAAAAATAATAAACCTTCACAGCATATATTTTAAATAAAAAGGAACTTATTTTTAAAGACTTTAAAATAAATGTATTTAAATTTCTTGTTTTTTTCACTATATAAAATTTTTTAAATAAAGTCATTATGAAGAGATGTTTGGTTTGATTTGTTTGTTGCTCAACAGTCATTTTTTGCATACGAGGGCTAATTAGACTGGGACCTACTATGAAGAGATGGTCAATGCTTAAAAGTAAGAATATATTTTTAATGAACATCAGAGATGAAAGGAAAAAACCATTCCCAAAAGGTAATATAATTAAAAGTTTAAATTCACATTTAAACCAAAACAAATTCCCCTTAAACTTATCAAAACTTGGAATAAACGAATTTCATTAATTTTATGAATAAATGAACTTTTGACGTCTGCAAAATATCTAATTTTATTTCAACTTCTATGTACAAGTTAATAAATAAATATACATAATGATGAGCTTCCATTTCAGTCTAATGTAACACACAGTAAATCTGGAAAAAATGCAAAGATTCATTATTTATTAAAATATTGAAAAATATGTAAATTTGAAAATCAGAATAAAATTGCAAAAAATCCACATATATATTTTTAAATTTCATTTTTTGGACCTCAACAATATATAGTCTGCAAAGTAATTTAGTTTGATTCCATAAAAGTTAGTATATATATACACACATTTTTAAAAAAATATAACTAAAATTTGTTTAGTAACTTAAATCTCTTAATTAAAAATACAACAAATACTACTATAGGTGAGTCAGATGAATAAAATTTGAAATAAACAGGAAAGGGTTCTTGCATTATAGTTGAACTATAAATTATACCACTAACTTTTGCATGCTTAATAATTTTACTTTAAAAAACCACATTTGAAAGTTATTATACACAAATTCCATCAATACAAATCTCTACGATTCATTTAAAATTAAATAAACAATATTCAATCATTAATGAAGAGTTATTGTAAATAAAAGTGCAGCGGTTTTGTCACTATTTATGACAATAGATAGTCTAAAAAATTTATTGACTTTGTGTCAATGAACATCAAAATTTAAAATGAAATTGAAAACTAAATAATTTTCGTTAAATTATCAGAGAGAAAAATCACTATATAATGTAGCAATTAAAATATAGTTGCTTAAAATATTTAGAACTATAATAGAAATCAAATATTATAAATAATCAGTAATAAAGGATAAGTAATCAATATCAGTAATGAATTAAATTGTCATGACCAGCTCAATATATTACTAACATTTATTTTCAAGTTTGCAGAAAATAACAGTTCTAACAGAAAAACTTTTTTTTAAAATTATTTATGAGCTGATATCGCATTATTGACAATGTATTGGAATTTTATTTTGAATTGCTACACAAGATAATTTTAATGTGATAAAACATGTGAATTCCAATTAACATACATAACTGCTTGTGGGATCTAAGATGGACAAAAAGAAAAATGAAAGGATTACTAATATATTTCTTGACATATTGGTAATAAAATATGAAAAAGATTATAATCATGTTGGTATTTCTCTTCAATACAAATATCAGAGTAATTTATAAAATTTATTAATGTAATATTTCATTTATCTTCTCACAAAGAAACCTTGTTTACAAGCTCTCATATCAAAAAGTTTCTCAATTCTTTCCTCTTTTTGTTTTTATATAGACAAACAAAATTCATAATAAATATTATAAAATTATTTAAAAATAAAAGTTAATGTATTTTTAAGTTGATATTATTAAAAGAGAAATAAATTTACTAAATACTTCTAAATTGGGAAAATTTAATTTATGGATCATATTGACATTTCATTTTAACATGATTGAAATAATTACTTTGAAATGAATAAAATAAGAAAAATATTCATACCACTGTGAGCTTTTTTCAGGTCTGAAATGTTCCAAAACTGACAAAGCTTATTTACATTTCCAGTACTCTGATAGTAACTAAAAGAATATATTCTTGCATAATGACTAAATTGTTAAAGATCATAAGGAGATAGTATTAAATAATATTTACAATATGAAAAATATATATAAGCACTAAGGCAAGAAACAAATCAAAATTTTTTTAAACCAATTGGTTTAAAAATAAATAAGCATTAAAATAATAATGCATTTTGGATGGCCATTAGTGTGTGGGCAAGTTCATAGTTATGAACACACACTAGTGGCCATCCAAAATGCAACACCAGAGTTGATAAGATATCACAGAAAAATTTATTTGGCACAATATATAAAGATCAAATAATTTAATTATAACTTCGTGAGGAGTGTGGATGTTCAATAGTTAGAGTAACTGCCATTATCAGTTATAACCACTGTAACACATGGCATAGACTCATTAAGGCTTGGATGTATCCTTAAGGGTACAAACAGGTCAAAGAAACAATTCAATTTGATGAGTAAAAAATTCTTGAACACAGTTTGCCATGTGTGGTCAGGCATTATCCTGTTGGAATACAGCTGAATTGCAAATGCTAAAGGTATGGGAAGACTATGGGTTCAAACACTTCAGGGATATAGCACTGGCAGATTAATATATCAGTGATGCATACTAAAGGGATGAGGGAATAAGATCCCATACCATTCCAAATCTTGATACCAGTACAGAATTATTGTGACAATGCATAACAACAGTTCAGTGATATTTCCAGACACAAATCCTATTATTATGATGTAGGAAGATTTGTTAGTAAAGACAATGCTATTCCATTTCATCGTCCATGTCTGTTATATATTGCACAATAGGTAGCACAAGCTTCTGTGTTTGAAATCAAGGGGAAAAAAGCAATGGACGCCTTGAGGACGTACCCCACAGCTGCAAACAATGTTGAATAGTATAAGGAGATGTTGAATTGTATCATTTGCATCAATGCATATTGTGTGCAATAGATTCAGTGGCAGATTAAAACTATTGTGATTATTGTTCATATGACAGAACAGTCCATCTCTGCCATGCACAAAATATGACTAATCATGTGCAGTGGCGCAATAAGGTAGAAAAGAGTAGTTCTGTTATTCTGCAGTTCGATCCTGTATCCAGCAGTTATAAATCCAAATTCTATCTGCTTGGTTTGATACATTACAACTATTGATTGAACTCTGAGAAATATCCGCAATCCTCAGAAACTACTATTTTTTCCCTGTTGAACTCAGAAACTTGCTCAAAATGCTCTCAATATCATCTCATGCAAAAAGAAAAAAAATGACATGCTTCAAATCAGTAATCTTTTCTCCCTTTCATAGATCACTTGCAGGTAATGCTACAGTCACTCACGATATGTGTATATGATGCAATACTATTGATTTACATACTTCATTGTTGCAAAAGCATGAGTATATTTCTCATGATTTGCCTCTTTCTTTTGGCAAGACCCCCCCCCACATATGTATATAAATATCATGAATTATTACAGAAGGGCAGAGAAGAATTAAAGGAACTTAAAAAATAAGAGAACATATTTTGGTTATATGAAAATTAGATATTATAATTATTTGTTTGAAGTGTGGAATTTTGTAACTATACATCCAAACTTTATCATTATTTTAACATAGAAACTATTTTCATATAAAACTGTCAAATCCATGAAACAATATTTCAATGCATGCTAGTTTAACTCTTACATAGTTATGCAATGAAACATGTTTTATATATTCACAATATCTTTAAATACCAAAACTTAAAAAAATTTATTAGAAACATTTATCTGCAAATATCAGTTACAAATTTGAATGCTAAAAGATCAATATATAAAAAAATCATTTTTATTTTTAATTTACAGAAATTTTATTATTTTATAATATTATAGAATATATCAGAATAAGGTTTTACAAAATAAATTCTATTTGCAATAAAAAATTACTTTGAATATTGATGGAGAAAGCATTTTTGATGAGAAAACAATTTAAGCAAATTAATTTTGTGCTGCATTCTTATTTGAAAAATTATTATATTAAAATTCAATGATAAACAAGGGAATTAAAAACTACTTACTAGAGCAATGATTAGGAAATTAAATTACATATTTAGATAAAAATACAGTATAAGTTGAACGAACAAATTTTTTAGCTGATATCTATATTTCCATTCAAATATAAATTTAATTATTTAGATTTCTTTTTATTTAAGATCAAATAAATCATACAATTTTACACTTATTAAACTTTTTTAAATATGCCACACAAGGATACTCGTCATGGAATTTTCTTTGAAACATATCAAATGCTTCTATTTTACTAGCTATAGAGAACGATTCAGGACTGCCAATTGTAAGTTCCTCAAAACTTAATTCATCCTGGAGACTTCTGAACACATTCCATACTTTGTGACACTGTTTGATAATAGACGAAGCAATGTTTTCTAACTGGCTCCTATAAATTGAAACACAGAACTTTTTTTTTTTATAAAATATGGATACAAATCAATAATCAATGTTGAAAACTGGTTTTTATTTTAGATATATTAATACTGTAGTTTTTTTTTTAATATTAAAAGCATACTAATAAAACAAAGAAATGGGATCCACGAATAATTTAATAAATAAGAAATTTTCAAAATAGTTATACAGTGTACAGTAGCATAAATTAAATGTTTTATATGATAACTTATTAAATTTATTTATTACTTTTGCTTGTAAGTCAAGCATTTGCGACCACGATTTCTTTATTAATAGAAAAACCAGGATTTCAATTAATTTAAATGTCCACTAGTGTTGTTTCAATAGCCTAAGATAAAGCATATAAAATAATCATAACTAAGTAATTATCAGACTACTGTTCAGTAATCTGTGTTTAGTTTTAAAACTTTTTAATGTTATTTAATATATACATATTATAACCCTTTATATTATAAAGACAGCTCATCCCCATTCAATTCATTCTCAGACTATGGCAATAAATTAATAATTTTATCAGAACTCCAACTTTTCTAATAATCGTTTCTGGGGGTCTGCTCCACACAACAATCAAAAATCAAATGAAACGTTTTTGCGAGCAGATAAGCTAATGCTATGTAACAAAACACTTAGTTACAACAATTTTATTATAATTAATTCCTTTCTGCTCTGAACCATTTAACATTTCATTCAAACTCACACAAATGTGCGATAGCATTAGTAAAATAAACTTTGTAAGGTACTATCTACTTATAAAACTTTTTAGTTGAATGATGGCTATTTATAATGATAAACTGACTTGATATTGAAACGATACCAGAAGATAGTTTTCTTAATTAAACTAGAATTATAAAACATTTTCTGTGTAATCATCTTGGTAAATCATTAACTCATGAAATTTTTTTAATTTTTTGCAGAAATGTGATTTGCTGAAGTTTTTGTAAAGAATTGCATCACAAGAACATACTTAATCAGTTCTCGTGTCAAATCAACACTGATGAATGTTCTTGGGTCGATTTTTTCTTCTATATTGGATTTTACAATCAAGGTACCTGTATTAAAGGTATTTTGTATGAAGCTCTTAATCTAAAATAACATTACGCCATCTATAAGAGTCTCCTACTTTGTTTACGAAATCAGAAAATCTTTTAATGGAGCTGAAATGTAATATTTTAGTATCAAGCTAATGTAGTTAATCAAATAAAGACAAGGTCATCACATTCATATACAACATAGTGTGCCATTTCTTCATACTCTTAGCATTTTTTACACATAGTTTTTACTGAAAAAGTCCCATAATATGAAGTTTTCTTATCCTGTCTATAGAGGCAGTCGAGTAATAGCTTTTTACTTTATGCCACAAAAAGGGGCTGGAGGTCTTTATTTCTAATTCAGCTGATTTATTCTAGATTTCTTTATATTGTAAAGGCAGATCTAGCACAGAACTTCAATCAGCATGAGCTAAGGCTTTAAATCTTAGGAAATAATATATTTAATTTAAATCGCATATAATTAAAGCAAAAGAATGAATTATTCATATTAAAAAATTGGTTACAAATTTATTACTCAATCTCATTAAGTTTGTTCAAGTTATTGAATTGCAGTTTTATTTTAATTAAACTTCCCTTAAATATTGTACTTTTTGTGAAAAATAAGAATATTAACAAAAATTTGAAGTAATAAATTTCAGGATATGACAATGGCTGCATGCGTAACAATAAGGCTTTGATGTAATAGCATTAGAATTTTTATATGCAAAATAAATTGCAAATTTTTTATTTTAAAATTAAATTTTATCTTAAAATAATAATTTTAGAAACTAAAGTTGTATAACTTATTATTTATCATTAGAATATAAGCAAAAAATACAGTTAATCTAATAGTAAAAATTAATACTAACATTATTATCAGTATCTTCTCTTCTTCTTCAACCATTTCTTTTTTTAGAGTAAACTCTAATTTTTTTTTAACATCAGAATCATTTTTATCAACATTAGTATTTTTTATATTTTCTGATGTATTAGCTTCTAAGCATGTTTTGTGTGCAGAGAGCAATGTTAAATGTGGCAAGCCTGATTCCGCATCCATGACATATTTCTTAACCAACTCCTCTAAAGTTTTGTTGGAATCTGATATAGCTTGCTCAATCTTTTGCTTTGCAGTCATGATTTATTCTAAGGAAACAATGAGAATACTCCTACAAATGATATATTTAAGCAAATAAAAGATATATTTAAGCAAATAAAAATAGCAATCATAATAGCAAAAAAAAATTTTTTTTCTTTTAAGAATGGTAAATTAATGTAATCATATTAATTTTTTATAATATCTATTTAATATAAAATGGTTACATATATTGCTAATTTCATATGCATAAAGCAAAAATTCCTTTAACTAATTAAGAGAAAATAAAATGAATTTTATAGAATAAATAAGCCAGATTTAAAAAAAATAAAGTAGAGTGAATAGCAAATATATACTAAATTAACATAAATGAAATATAATATAAGCAATGGCATAACATGAATCAAGTCAATGTTCAGATATAAATGATAAAAATTGAGTGGTGACCAATGATGTTTTGTTCTTTCATAAGTGTACCAATACAAAATAATTAAAAATATTGAAAAAATATTATTAATGAAATTGCATTCTAAGATGCTTGAAATTCTTTTAGAAACAACTAAATCACTACAATAAATTATATATAAAATATTATTCACATTAAAATTCCTTATTGTTGATAGACAGTGTAAGAAATTTTCTTCAAGATATATGTCTCATGTTGTATAGATAACAAACACTTTTACAACTATTTTTACTTAAAAAGATAAAATTCATAAGGTGAAAAAGTATGGAACATTTAAGTTGTAATTACAGGCTTATTTTCCAGCATAATTCCATAATTATTTATCCAATAAATATAGGACATTGTTTTAGGAGATTGTTGGTAATTGGTGATTCAGAGAAAAACATTTTGCCATCATACAATGAAATATTAATTTTTATTCATAAAAATTTCTTTTGTTTGGAATGAATCAATTACATGCTTCTAAATTGGTAATTCCCTAAAAAATTTTAATATTTACATTTCATTAACTTTCAATAAATATTAATCCTTAGGATAACTTTATATTTAAAGAGAATAGATAGCAAATATACAACATTAAGCTTTTGGTGATTCTTTCCAGTACAATATTTAATAGTAGAACTAAACTAATATTTAAAATGAGTGAAATTTAATAGAAATAATAATTTGCATCAGTTATACAAAATGTGAGCATAAAGTGTGCAATCTAAGAAAAATATAGAAGCATAAGGTAAACTAATTTTATGTTATTTATAATAGTATAATATAAGCATAATTTTATAAAATAATAATTTAATTATAAGATATCTTGAATAAATTACTAGGCAAATTAAGTTTCAAAAGTAATATGAAAATTAATACAATTGAAAAACTGCAGCTCAGATAAATTTTCTAAGCAAATAAATGAAAATTCAAGGTAGCAAAAATTCAGCACACTTTTATACATATATATATATATTTGTGAGTATGTATTTCCTTTCCTGTTCAAAAAGAACTTATTGTCATTTATTTTGACAACCCCAACTGACAAATCGATAAAAATTTTCATATTTCAAGATAAGTTAACATCTGAAAGAATGTTCTTAGCATTAGGTCAACAGCCAATGGGTTTGATTTCTATCACAAGTGTGAATTTCCCAGTAGTAATCTAGTAGATTTAAACTAGATTTTAAAGTAATCTAGTTGGCACATACAATTATATTAATATGAAATGCCCAAATTTCAGAATTTGCTACATTTACTCTTTTATTGCTTTAGGAGATTGGTAACAATCCTTACTTTAATCCTTAAATACTAAACATTAAGTAGTTTTTTTTACAATGCAATGTTTCAAAAGGTTAATTATAACCTATTTAAAATAATTCCAAGCTAAAGTTTTTAATTAGTGTTATCCTTAATTGGTAGTTAAATGGGATTCATTCAATTTTACAATGCAATCTGTTGTGTTCATGAGCTAAATTTTTTGGAACTTCATACATATGCAACTTCATACATATAATATGAATAAATGTTGAAGCTTTTGCTTTATCTCATTTTTCTACATTTATGCTTGAAACATTAATGTTTAAAGTTGTGATATAAAGTTAAGTTTTATTTTTGAACTGAATAAAATTTGAATTTTTCCATTTTCATGTTAAACTAGCATAAGATATAATTGTTGACTAATTGAATTTGCATTTTTTTAAATTAGAATTATTTGAGTAGTGATAATGATTCTTATATAAGTGATGTTAGGCAATAACTTTTACTTTGTCATTTGATTAAAATTGCTGTTGTAAGAATTTACACAAGTTATCAAATATATGTAGAAAAATTTGACATATGTATACATGAAAAGAGAATTGCAATACTTGTAAATTAGAATTCGGGTTTTAATAAAAATGTATGCAATTTATATTATTGATTTAACTTTATAGCCTGGTTGTCTCCTGTGAAGCATTTATGCTGATATATTTTTTTTTAAATGGGCACCACTGCTCAGTTAATTAAAACCAATTTTTAATTAAAAAAATTGGTGTTATTTATATTTATTGATATTGTTTTATTATCTGGTTGTCTAAAGAGCACAATTACATTCATACTGGTGTTTTTAAAGAGGGTGCCATTGGCCAGTTAATTAAAATATGACCCCAAAAAGTGTTATTATTGATTAAGATTTACATGTCTATATTGCCTATTACATGCCTAGATTTAGATTAATACATGCCTATATTGCCACAAGAGATGTATTTGTAAAGTGTTTGTTATCTTTTGATAAATTGAAAGATAAATATTTAGAAAAGTTGATAACATTTATTTTATTGACCAAGGAATAATACTATTAATTTTAGTTGTATTATGTTTTTTATAATTTATACATTCTGTAAAATTAGTTTTGAAATAGTTTGGCAGTAATTATAATCATGTAATCAAAATTAGAAAGAGTGTGACATTCAAAATTTGAATTTGAATATAAGGATTTTAAAAATCAGATATTGAACGAAGTGATGCAATTTAGGTTGTCGAGATAAATGTGCAGCATTTGGAATTTTCATATTAAAATTTTAAAGAAAATTAGTTGTTTCAAATCTAGGAACCGGTTACTAGTAAATTTCTGAATTTTTCAGTTCAAGTAATGGCTATCTTTACATTTCTCAGTAAAAAAGAGACTAAAGACACAACATTTTTATTGATGTAATCTAAAGATTTAGTGCTTAGATGATTATACAGAACAATTGGTATAGAAAAAATATAATACACCATTCATTAGACTAAACACAAAAGATAAGGTGTATACGAAAATAAGCAAGTAAAAATTAAAAATATATAGTTAAAAACTAAAACAAATGCAAAAACAAATTGATAGTAATTAGTACTTGGCTAAAAAAAATTCTCATTCAAAAAAAATTTATAAAATTCTTTAAGAAATATATGAAAGCCATTTACTGAAAAGGATTGCTTGCACAAGAAAATGCAGAAATTCCAAATAACATGAACAACTTTCAAACGACATCAGAATCAAGAAGTGGTCACAAAAGCAAAACACCCCGAGAAAATGGCTATGGCGACGATATATAGATTCAAGGTTATTAAAACTAACCTATGAAACAGGTTTGGTCAAGTTCCACCCGACCCTTCTAGGGGTTTGGGTATCTACATCAATACAAGGGAGCAAGAAAATCTAAAACATTTTAAATGTTTTCTGGGGTTCTCTGTACTGTTAACAGGAAGTAAAGAAAAGAAAAAACTCCTTAGAATCAAAAGGAAGAAAATTAATTTGAGAGAGGTTAGTAGCATACCCTATGATTTGATAAACACATTTTTATTACTGTAATTTTTCGTACATGCAACTTTTATTTGGAATTAAATAATACAAGAATGTAATCATTCTACTAAATTTTTGTCGTTTATTAATCGATTCCTTAATCTATGACTTTTAATTTGAACTAATATTAGATTTTAAGATAGGTTTAAGTTAAGTAACAAAGGAAATAATGATTGAGATTTTAAAGATAAGAAAAAATTGGACTTAGAATAAAAGAAATCATAAAAATTATAGGGTTTCTCAAGTGAAACAAATATATCAGCATTCAAAGCAAACAAAATTATCTATGATAATAATAGTTTCCAAAAGTTCCTTGCTAATCATTTATTTCAACTCAAAAAAATTTCCATACTGAAAAATAATACAATTAACAGTTCAGGAAAATATTGATTATACATCAAGTTTTTTTTGTTAAATATTTTACAATGTGGAGATGTTTATACAAAACAACCAATAAATATAATATACTATTCATTAAATTAAAAACATAAAAGATAAGGTGTATATGAAAATACGTAAGTAAAAAATAAAATATATTATACTAAAAGCTAACACTTATAACTAAAAAATGAAAAAAAAAATTAATAGGAATTTTCTCAGTATTAAGATATAATATTGTCTCTTTCTCGAAAAAAATTACAAAATTCTCAAAGAAATCTGGTTTATTAGTCACTTACCAAAAAAAATTGCCTTCAGAAGAAAATGCAAAAATTCCAGAGAATACGAACAATTTTCAAATCACGCCAAAATCAAGAGAAGTGGTTACAGTTACAATCGCAAAACCCCGCGAGAAAATGACTGTGGGTAGAGATAGTCGTTATTTACCGTAACTGTTATTTTATCACAGTTATATGTTTCTAAGCGTTATTAGTATAACCAGTTATTTTAAAAATAGCGTTTCAGTAACAGAACTTTAAATTAATCCTAGCTACCATGAGATGTCATACAATTTGGCAATTTATTGCTTTATGAATCGATATTGTCCCCACACTGTAGGGATGTGCCAAACAGTTATTATACAGTTACCTGTTACTACACTTTAAATTTGAGCTGATAACAGTTACCAATAGCTGTTATAAAATAATGAAATCAGCGACTTTTGATTAGCGAAAAAATTGCGGTAAGCCATTCATTTTTATGTAAGAACACCTCAAAGTCGCAAATAACGAATTGTTATTGGTGATATTGAGATGTTATTAGCGATATTGAACTGTTATTAACGATATTGAAGTGTATTAAATAATATTTTGGGATATTTATTTATTTTATTACATTACATATGTTCAGACTTGTATGCTTGATTCTTGAGATCCGCTTGTAAGTCTTCGTCGATAATAGGACATATAGCACAATGACAGATGTACAACCACAGAAGAATAACGAAGAAAACACCCAGGGCCACGGTGGGAATCGAACCCACACTCCAACGCTCTCAAGCGATTAGCGGTGATGCTTTAGACCACTCAGCCACGGAGCGCCCTATATTTTGGGAGGATTGCCCGTTGGAAAATATTTGATTTTAAACTGAGTGGTACATTATTAGTTAACCGTTCGAATTTCTTGTTGTGCCTTTCTGCGAAAATCGTAGAAATATTATTCTGGAGATAGCATTTCTTACAAATATTGCTATATCATGTTTTAGTCATGATTTTCTAAGCATTTTTCTCAAAATTTACATCAGAAAATATTTTTAGTTACTTTAAGGATTTTTCTTCTCAAAGGAAAATTAATCATGCTTTCCTTGTAAACTGGTTTAGTTTAAAGTTTCCTTTTCCTTTTGGAAAATATTTGTTTTTAATTGACCTATGAATGACTTTAGAATTTTAATACTTTTTCAGTCTGAATTTCATCAAAACATACATAGAATAATTTAAAAATATTTGAAATTAAATAATTTTCATTGGTAACAGACAGTTTAATAGAAGGCCTTTCTTCGTCACAGCTATTGTTAAAATTGAAATGATTATAGGTGTGTATGAGTGTGATAAAAACATGTAATAAATAATTGAAAAAATTATTTTTATTTACTTATATGCCTACAGCTACATCTTCAATAAAAACTGCATTTATAAATAAAAATTTATTATATATATATATATATATATATATATATATATATATATATATATATATATATATATATATATATATTAAAATAAATCTATAATTAATTTCTTTACACTTAAAATTTTAAAATACAAGTAACAAATGAGTAATTCAAGTAACAAATGAGTTTAAAGTAATTTTAAAGTGTCTTTTAAGAAAAATGTTCTTCATAGAAATTTTATGACTAAGAAAACTATGCAGTAAAAAATAAACATGTTAAATCAAGATTTACAATGTATATATTTTGATAAAATAAATATTTTAATAAATATATATTTATGTAATGCTATTTATTGTGTCTTCTTATTAAAATTACTTTAAAAAGTTTTAAATATATATGTTTTTAGAAATTTCTCACTTTATTTCCGATTAAAATTTTAAATTATTTCCTCTTTATGGTTTTCTTTTAGTTGTTAGATTTTCTACAAAGTACAGTAGCAGTTTTCCGTTTTTGGTAATTACTTTCAAGAAAGCCAAATCTGTTTTTACATAAGTGCCATAATTTGTGAACTAAAAGAATCGCAACTTGAAAAACACATTTTTATTAATTTAATTTTTCATTCACGCAACTTTTATTTGGAATTAAATAGTAATGCAAGAATGTAATCATTCTACTGAGTTTTTGTCGTTTATTAATTGATTATTTTAATTTAAACTTTCCTTACCGTCAGTAGAATTGTACTATGAAACCGAGTCTTAGAGTGCAGCTATGGTAAAATACACAATGGTAGTGCAGCTATAGAGAATTTTACCCTCCCTCCAACCGCCTTTTTAAATGCTCAAATTTTTCCCAACAGAAGTTTCTTTGGCTTGTAATGGAAGACGAGCTGTACGTGTAAGAAAGTTTTAAAAATTAAGTAAGAAGTCGGAGAGGATAATTTTGCCTATAAATTAATGTCTTGTGTGATCAGATTTTCTCCCTGAAAATATTTCCAAAAATCAAATTCCAAAAGTTTTAACGAGTTTTCCAAAAGTCAAATCAAAAATTTTAATGAGGTATTGGCATTAATGCAAAATTTTTCTTTTTATTTTGTTTTAAAAATTGTTCTCAATCAAATATGGGTATAAATGTATAAAAAAATTATGGTTATGCCTCACCATAATTTTTTCTAGTCTTGCACGGCTGGAAAAAGTATGCTGAGGCATAACATCTTCCTCTTATTTAAAACCACACTTAATTTTTTTTTCATCCTAATTTCCAAAGTGTTTTACAAGGTGCGGCTGTCTGGAAGAGAAATTGAACTTTTTGAACTGGATCCTAGAATCTGTTCTCCTTTTCTACTATTAAAAAAATTAAAAACACAAACGTTAGCAACTAGTTTAAAATGTTCATTATAAATAGTCTCAATCGAATTTTTTGCTGCTTTGAAATTTTTAATCTTTGAGAATTTAGGCAGTCACAAATAATTGAACACAAAGATCAACAGTGTCCATACCAATTACCAGAATCTACTTGCGTTTGTTCTGGATCTAGAAAACAAATATTTATTTTACTGGCTTATCTAGAAATTATTCCTAGTTATCTGTAAAAATAATAACTCCTTCCTAAGCTGAATTTATCATGGAATGAATTATTTTTCTTCTGCACTTCCTACTTATTCTTTCCGCGAACACAATAAATTTTAACTGTCATTCTAATTATATAATAAGTTTGAATAAATTTAATCAAAAGTATTTTATTACTATCAAACTGCAATAAGAAATGTTTAAATTTCACAAAAAAACTATGATAAATATTAAATGTAAACATTAATATTAACTATCATCTCTTGAATTTTATAATAATTATTGTGACTGGAAAACAAGTCATAAAAATTTTCAATACGTCATAATTTTTCTAGTTTTTACTTTTTCCTTAGAAATTATTATTTTAATTGATCCTAGAAGTTTACTGAATGAATAGGCTATCTTAAAACGGTTTATTGGAGTTTATTAAGCCTCACATTGAGCTCTAGAAATATAAACATACCAATTCCTTTTCATAACATAATTATCGTATTGATGAAACTCACTGTAAGTCAGATCCTTGCAAAATTAAATTTTGCAACAAGAATGTGGGGAAAGTCTTGCTGTGGAAAGTTGATATACTGTCATGAATTCCCCGATCTTTTTACAGATCTACACATACGTAGAGCTCATAAGAATGTTTGCATCTTTTATCCACACAAAGCAATGATTTTACGGCCTTGTTCATTCTTTTGATGTAATATTCAAAATTACATTTCTTAAAACATTAATATATTTCTCAGATTTCAACCAAATAACTGTTCCCAATATTCGTGAAAAAGAATTAATTCATTTTGCTCCGATTTAATGTTTTCGGAAAGATAATTTAGTAGTTCTTCAGAAATTAAATTTTAAAGACTTTATTTGTAGCGCCTTTAACTATTGAAACCTTAAGAGCTATTTAGGAACTTGGAAGGAAAAACTACGATTTCGAGTTTAATATGAAATTAACTTTACCAAACTGGTATTTTATAATTAATGGAAGTTTCAATAAGCTTGATTCAAGCATCAGCCCAGATGACTCTCTATTCTCATAGATTTAACAAGAAAAGTTTTATCATTCCCATAAATTAAGAATAAGTCATTGAATACAAGATATTGCAATAAATTCTTTTTCAATACAGAAGAAAAACATTAACCAAATTCTAAACATATGGTTATAGAAATATTGGAAACTTAATTCTTTTGTATTCAGTTTCAGCCATATCTGCAAATGTACCTGTTGAAGAAATAGCTGAATATAGATAGAAGCTCTGTAATCTTACGATCAGTCTTAGCATCCATTATGAAATTGTAGATGTACTTCAGGAAAGCCAAATATAATGCAAAAAGCATAGAAGCTGCTAATGCACTCCAGTCCAAAAAGGACTGGAACCCTTTGGAGTAAGCTGTCCATCGAAACACTCGATTAAAGTCAGGAAGCAATTTACCATTCTGAAAGAAAAATCTCTTAATAACCTGAAGGAAATGCAAATACATATTAATACAGTTCAAGTTACTACAATTAGGATAAATTTAATGCTTTTCGGTTATTTGCTGTCACCGAATAATTTTTTCACGCGTAGAAGGTTAGTCAGACCCAGACTTGCGGCGTAAAGAAATCAGAGATATTAGAAATGACTACACCCAAGATGAGAATCACACCTCCGAACTATTGAATCACAGATAAAAGCATTAACCATACATTTGACAGCTTCATGATTGTTTTTCAGAGGGGTGATTAAATTAGAATAGAAGACAAACTCATTTCTTGAATAGGTTAGGAACGTTCTAACAATACGGCTTAGAAAATACCTATTTTACTTAGTTATTTGGTTTTTTAAAGAAACTACAGAAACTAACTTAAGTTATTTTATGAATTTTAGGGTGAACAGATTCTGTTTTAAAAATTGAAATACTGTTTTTACTATTAAACACCTCAAACTTCACAATCAATCTAATCAATACATTGAAGCACTAGTTTCTAAAAAAATTTTCTTACAAGTGAACAGTGAAAACTCAGCTCTACAAAAATAAAATTTTCAAGTAGTTTGATAAATAAAACACTGAGACATTCGTATTAAAGGTTTCTTAATATTTCTCTTGAAATTCTAACTGTGACAACGGATCACTGAAGTCAGTTTAGAACTTGAAGAATTGCCAACAAAAATTAAGCTAGTCATGTGCAGCAGTTAACGAAATTAAATCCATGTTTTAGAGCAAGTTTTAGAAGTCTCCTTTTACAAAATTAAAGGATTACTTTATTCTCAAAAAGTTGAGTTGATGTAAGTCTATTTAAAAAATTAAAAATTCATAATTTCTGATGTTTATTATAGGAGTAATTTTTATATTACTGAAAACTTTATTTGATTGATTATCTTGGAATATGGCTGGTTGGGTTTTATGGCGCAAGGTCCAAAATGGAGATGCTGCGCCAAGAAAAATATTTTTGAAATTTTTTTCTAATTATTTATATAAATTATCATTTTTTTAAAACCCAAACATTAAGACTTTAAAAAAAATAAGTGTATACATAATTTTAAAATCCAATGATAAAATATAAAAAGGAAATATCAAAATATATGTAATTTTAAAGTTTAAAAAATAGAAATTAAATATAATGTAAAAAACCTATTGCCCTCAAAAAAGCGAATAGGTTTCTTGTGAACGCAAACCATGGCGATTCCAAGAAACAAAAGTTATTTAATTTGAAAAGCTCCATTCACGGAGCTGGAAGGCATGTCATCGGACATCTCCTCGAGCGTTCGAGGGATGTAAGAAAACAACGTCAGCCTCCAGGGACAAGGCTTTACGGGTAGATATGGAGGGACGGTAGGAGCCCTCCTTTGAATATTTTAATTTGTATGCATTCGTGGCTTTTGATCTAGCCGAAAGAGCTTTTCTTTTATTAATTGTGGTAGAGTTCGATTTTGACTTTGACGCTGTAAGTAATTTAACAACTGGGAGTAAAATGGCTTCTGTTTGCGTTGAAGCTGTTTGAGTGACTTTTTTTAAAACACCTGCACAGCTTTTTCAAATTGAGGTGCACGCGAGCTAACTAGTTTCCTTGCCTCCGGGTAAGTATATTTTATTTTTTACTTTCAACGTGGTGACTTCCTTCTCAAATACCCATTGAGGACAACTTCGGGAATAGGAGGGGTGGTCATCAAGACAGTTGACACACCTCTCCTTTGCTGTGCAATTCGAGCTATCGTGGCAAACTACCACGCAACGAGCGCAAGTGGTTTTGCCTTTGCTAGCGTTTCTCGGTGTCCATAACGTTGGCATTGGAAACACCGTAATGGATTAGGAATATATGGCCGAACAGGTAAAATTAAATACGCAGCTTTTATATTGTGCTGAAGGTCTGGAGTCGCAAAAGTCAGAATGAGATGTTTAGTGTCTATGAACTTTCCATCCCTTCTGACTCTGATACGTTCAATTCCACAGAGCTTCTGATCCTGCAAATTTTCCAAGATCTCCTCCATTGGCGTATTCTCTAAACCCTTGAGAATATGACACGACGAGATAAATTTAAATATCCATGAGGCAAAACAGTTTCCTCTATACTGGCTAGCAGGTGCATTTCTTTAATTGTGGCAACTTGAGTAAAATTGGCTACTTCCATCATCTAGTCACCAGAACGTAATTTTCGAACACTTCTAACTTCCCCTACGGTTCCTGATACAGATTTTTGTATGAGAAATGGGGAGACTTTCTTAAAACTTCCCTCCTTTCTCTTAATTATGAAAAATTTGCAATTAGATTTATTTATATGCTCCCGTGGGAGAGATGAAATTTTTTTTTATTCTCCATATATTAATAAAATTTCGGGATCTGACAACACCACCGAGTCCAACAAGGAGATGCAGACCAGCTGCACCAGTACTAGCCACAGGTCCTATACGCTCACAGTACATCACTGAGGTGTCCTCCACCCTTAACGAGTCACCCAGTATATGTATCGATCGCTTGATCCATAAAGCCGATTGATGTGTTGAGGACCATAACACACCTCCCGTTCACCTGAAGCAGAAGCCAAAATAATGTGTTGGTTTCGGGGGCCTCAATCGCCAGGACCCTCCTTTCCAGGGATATGGGTCTCCACGAGAAGCTAATAGCAACAGAGCGGCGAAAGCTACCCAATGGGAGCCCTTAACCTCTGAAGAGGCAACCACGCTGAGGGAGAAGAGAAAGAAAAAGCAGAAGATAAGAGGAGAGAGGAAAGAAAGAAGAGGACAGATCACTGGGGTACCTCGGGATTGTGACATCCGTGTTTACCTAAAGAAGATAAACCCCCTTAGGAGATTTTCTTGGAAAAACTCGTAAGGTTGTCGAAGGTTTTCTAGTACTTTTTGTATATCAAAAATATTGTTTTAATTTAGAAAAACACATATTTAAGTTTTCTACACGTAGCTTTCTTAAATGTGAATTATCATAATTTATGAAAGACCTTGGACAAACTAATTACATAAATAAATATATGTTTCAATTTTAAAAGTGAATGAGCAAAAAAAAGGGGGTAGGGGAGGGGAGATTCATAATTCCAACATTAAATTATTAAAAAGAATTAGCTAACAAAATTAAAGGGTTTCTTTTATTAGGTAACTCGAAAATTAAATTTCAACTCATACTGCTGCATTTCATTAAATTTGAAGTTATTTAAGTTCGCAAAAAGTGAAGATATTTTATTAACTTCTACAATAGCTTATTGAGAATAAAAATAAAACTATTAAATCCTTCCCCTAAAAATACAAGAAAAAACTTACTTCATCGAAAAACTGTTCCATGTTTGAAACACCTAAAAGAAAATTTGACCAGCAGTGACCAGAGGAAAGAAGTTAGGTTAGGTTAGGTTATGACAAAAAACTGTTTTGGAGCTTTATGCTCATAGGCTTATAGCTCGCATTGAGTAAGATTGAGTTTTTATTTGAAACCTAAACAAAAATTGATGGATTGGTGATTTTGAAAACAAAAAACAATAAAAACGAAAAGATAAGCACGGTGTGTTGATTGACAAATGAAGGGGAAATAAGGCCGCTTGGAAAAACAAACACGAGAAAAAAATTAGAATCTATTAATTTGTTTCAAAAAAGAAATTGTTGAGTCAATTTTCTCTTTAGGACTCGTTGACAAATCTAAAATCCAAGAGAAAGAAAGAGCTCCAATTCCAAGTTTTTCTCTTAAGGAATTTCTTGCTTGATCATATCGAGGACACGATAGCATTATGTGATCAATGGTTTCTCTTTCTCCACAAGAGCATTTATCTGTTGAAGAAAGTCTAAATTTGTGTAATTTAGCATTTGTCGGAAAAGATCTAGTTCTAACTCTAGCTAGCCACACTTCTTCAAGGCGAGAATTAATATAATTGCGGTGAATTTTCGTGATAGAAGACATGTGCGAAAAGTTAGAGGCATATTTACTATTTTTCCATTCGTTGTTATTATAATTGATAAAAATGTTTCTTATATTTTGGATAAGGTCTTCAGGTGAAATTGAGTGCAGAATATAACTTTTATTAATGGCCGATTTTGCAAGAGCATCTACTTTTTCGTTCCCTGCAATTCCGGAATGACCAGGAATCCAAACTAATTGAATAGATTTGCAAATCTTAGTTGCATTTCCTAAAGCTGATCCGATGTGTTGAATGATGGTTGGGGAAGAGGTTGAGAGAGTTTCCAAACTTCTTAGACAGGATAAGGAGTCTGATAATATGATATAGTTGGAGGGAGAAATACAGAATTTAGTCACCGCCAGATATAAAGCCAAAGCCTCAGCTGTAAAGATGGAATTAGAGTTATTGATTTGCCCGGAAACAAAGGAGTTATTACTGCTGTCATAAACAGCGATTCCAAGTTTATTTTCTATTTTAGATGCATCAGTAAATAATAATATGTGATTGGACCATTCAGAAGTACTATGCATTTCAAAGAGGTCATTGATAGTATTTGTTGGAAGATTTTTAGTCTGAAAAGTATATTTTCTAAGAAATATTTTAAAATTATTATTAACAGAAGTAGGTTTTGCAGGAACTCTTAAAATATGTGATTCTTGAATTCCATTTTCTTCAAGCCATTTTTTCACTCGCAAAGATAGAGGAAGAGCACCCGAGATACGGCTGCATGGCATTGATTCCCACAAACTACCACATGGAGATCTAGTAGAAAGTGCAAGATTTCTAATGTACATCCTTGTAGAGAGAAAGTTCTGTCTTACAGTAAGAGGTAAGACCCCTGATTCTTTCAGAAGAAGTGGAATTGGTGTCCAGCGAGGAAGGCCTGTAGCAATTCTAAGAACTGAGTGATATATCGGATCCAAGATTTTTCGGTCTGATAAGCTCGCAGATGTAAATACATGACATCCATAATCGAGGCTACTTGTAATGAAGGACTGAACAATTTGAAGTAAGTGATTAGTTTTTGCTCCCCATCTGTTACCTGCAATTGCTTTTAAAACATTAATTTTCTTCTGGATAGATTTTTTTTTCATTTGAAAATTATACTTGAAGGTTAAGTTATTAGTAAAATAGAGGCCCAGAATTTTTATGTGCTTAGACCAAGAAATAGGTAATTGGTTGATAGTTAGTTCAAAATTTACAGGATATTTTTTGGAAGAGAAATCAATAACTGAACATTTTGAGGAATCAATTTTTAGTTTCCATTCATCACACCATTGTTCGAGTTTTATGATTGCAGTCTGCATATTTTGCTGTAGACTTTCTTGTGATGTATGAGCAGCCAAAAGGATTATGTCATCAGCATAAATAAAACACTTAATGTTAGGAGAGAGAACTTCGTAAATATCTGACATATAAATCATAAAAAGAAAGGGAGAAAGAACACTGCCTTGAGGAACACCTCTATTAGAGAAAGTGGGTTGAGATAAAGTTCCACGCCATTTCACTTTAAAACTTCTATCCGATAAAGAATCCAATATCCAATGAGCAGCATTTCCTCTGATATCAAATTGGAGGAGCTTATAAATAAGACCGTCTGGCCACACTGAATCATAAGCTTGAGATATGTCTACAGTTGCGCATATGATATATTTTCTCTGTGAGCGTAAAGCAATAATATGATGATGAAGCATAGAAAGAACACTATCGCAACCTCTATGAGGCATAAATCCATGATGATTTTGATGAAAATATTTAGAAAGGGAGATGTGATTTATTAGACGATTTAATATCATGCGTTCCATGACCTTGCATAGAACGCTTGTAAGAGATATTGGGCGATAAGAATTCACTGAAGTAGTATCTTTCCCAGGTTTTATTATAGGAATTATGATGGATTTTTTCCAAGACGGGGGAACAATACCGCTTAACCAAGAGTTATTTATGAGTGACAAAAGGGATCGTAAAGCTATATTTGATAGACCCTTTAAAATTTTAGCAGATATTAAATCAGGACCAGCTGAAGTATTTTTGCATTTAGAAATCGCCAATTGGAGTTCTGAGAGCGAGAATGCAGAGTTATATTCTAAATCAAAGTTTGAACTTAAATCAAGAGGTAATACTTCAGTTGCCGATTGACGAGAATAAAATTTGGCAAATAAGTTAGCCTGAACAACAGGGTCCGAAATAATTGAAGTTTCGCTAGAAATTAGTAGATGATGAGTTGGTGAGTCAGTAGATCTATTTTTAAGCTTTTTAAGAATAGAATAAATGTCCTTAGATATTCCAGCGTTTGTTATAGTTTTATCCCAGAAATTTCTGGAAAGGGTTAGAAGAAGCTGATGAAGTTTTGCAGAAATTCGCTTGTACTGTATCCACAGAGTCTGATTAAGAGAACTTTTCGCTTTCCTCCAAAGTTTTCTTTTTTACCCAAAAGATAACAACATTCCGATGTCCACCACGGAGGATATGACTTTAACGGAAAGATTTGTTTTTTCCTGAATTTATCAAGATGGTTTTTGCATAAAATTTGGAATTGATCTACAGAAACTAGTCCGTTATTAGCAATTTCAGTGTTCATTGAATTGAAGAAGCCAGACCATAAAATTCTATTGCGGGAAGTACCTTTCGAATAATCGTTATTGTAGATTTTAACACTTGTTTGAACAGGGACATGGTCACTACCATAACTATCTGAACTGACTGAGAAAGTACAAAAAGGAAAAATATCAGGAGATACAAAGTTATAATCGATAAGGGATGGTCTATGGTGGAGTCCGAAGTGAGTAGGCTGAGAGGTATTTAAAAGACAGATGTTGCTATCCAGTATCCAATCGAGGAATTCTGAAGAATCGGGAGAGTTTGAATAACTACCAAGCGCCGAACTTCGTATATTAAAGTCTCCAATTATTATGAAGGGAGGATGAATATTAGATAAGATGCTATGGAACAAAGAACTTGAAAATTTACCGTGTGGAATGTATACATTTACTAAAGTAAGAGATGATTTGGATATAGTAATTTTTATAGCTAATATTTCTGTATCGTTATCTTCTGAGCAGGATATATTTAAAACTTGCACAGGTAGAGATTTATCAACAGCAAAAAGAAGTCCTCCACCACGGCCATCTTGCCTATCTAATCTAATTATTGTTTTATTACAAATTTGAAATAAGTCGGAATTTTTAAGAAACGTTTCTTGAATTGCTAGGACCTCGGAAGATTGAAAATACGGAAGTTTTACATACGGGCGCTTAGATAGAACGCTTCTTGCATTCCAAGAAATTAAATTGAACATTAAATATAAACGAAAAACCTGAACAGTTATTGAAAATCAAAAAAAGGTGCGCTCGTAGTAAAAGAATATTAAAAAAATTATGAATGTTTTTTACGAC
Organism: Latrodectus hesperus; assembly: GCA_037975125.1. NCBI lineage: Eukaryota > Metazoa > Arthropoda > Arachnida > Araneae > Theridiidae > Latrodectus > Latrodectus hesperus. The sequence goes on from CM075850.1 coordinate 91,229,117, forward strand.
TTCTTCCTGGTTCAATTCTTTCTTTAATGTTAGGTTCTGCATATTTAATATTTGGTTGAGGAGATTTCATAATAGGTTGTTCGGGAGATATTATTTGCTGATTCACAGAATTTTTTGGACTTATCTTTCTTGACTGGATAGATCTTGCACGACTCTTTCTTGGAGGAGATCTAGAAACTGATCTAGCTGGATTCGAACTTGTTCGCATACATTCCATCATAAATGAGAACATTTGTTGAATCATTTGATCTTGTCTAGCCTGTATCGCCAGTAATTTTGCTTCAAAAATAGAAGCCATTTCAGTCACTGCTTTTTTAACAATATCAGTTATTTCATTTTGATTCGGCACGAAAGGAAGATGACTTTTGGTTACACTGGAGTAACTGGTTTTTAAAGATTTATTATAACGCCTTCTCGCTTCAATAAATGGAAGGTGGTTCAAGCTTTTAAATTGTAAGAATTTTTTTTCTTCAAGCCTCGTAGGGCAGGAAATGTCATTAGCTGCATGATTTCCCTGACAGTTTATACATTTAGGTGTTTCATTGGTACAGGGAGAGTCTTTATGGAATGTTCCACAGTTTTTACATAGGAAGACTTCTTGTGTACATTTTTTCGTAGGGTGAGTGAATTTATAGCATTTTCCACATTGACGAACGTTGTCAATAAAAGGAGAAATTGGAATGATGGAATAGAATAAATTAATAGTTTGAGGTAAATGATGTCCAATGACGCTCACTAAAATATTTTCACTCAATTCTTCAGAATTCTTTTTTGTAAATCTTTGTAAGCTTAATATCGTTAAGCCATTTTGCGCAATTTCTTCAGCAACAAGATATAAAGGTAAATCTACATTTATTTCTTTTATAAGAAATCTTGAAGAAATGTATTCAGGTTGAAAACTGGAGTTAACAGGAACTCCAAGAATATTATTTATCTTGCTTATTTCAACAGCAGCATCTGGGCAATTAGTTTCGAATAGAAGCTTACCTTGACGGGTGTGTTGAATTTGTATTATTTTCTTGTGATTCTTTACAAGTTGAATTATTTCTTGCTTTAAATTATAAGGTTTCTTTGGAATAGATGCAGTACCATCAGTGGGAGACAGGAAAATGAAGAACTTAGTTATACCATTTTCCGCAGCTAACTGGATTAGTTGTGGAATAGAATCTTCGAAAGTCAATAATCTTGAAGTATTTATTTTTGGAATGCGTAAATCGCAAACCGTGTAAATCATTTCAGTCTCAGCTTCAATCATTTTGAATCCATAATAAAGAAAAAAATAACAAATTAAAAATTTAAATAGTAAAAATAAAAGAACAAAAATACTCAATCTTAGTCAATCAAATAATGAGCCAAAGTCAGACGATAATTTCAACACGAAACTCCAACGCCCAACGAAAGAATTTTATATACATTGTTTAACTATTGCACGGAGCAGAGCTCTTCTTCCTTTAGATTATAGTTTTTGAAATTAAATTTTTTTTTGTGCTCCATAAATGTGACGTGATAGTTAACACATCATTTCCTCCCAATACTCTGGTTCAAACAAACACATGAAACACATAGATGATGTTTCTGTTGGATTTAAAATCAAACTTAAATTTACCTACGGGAGTCTGTCTTATTAGAATACCATCTTATGCTTTTTTATACACTGCTGGACAATTGCTAAGGACGGATAACTCTATCATCCATAGCAACCACAAAATGAAAGGAAGCAAAATGGGGAAAATTAGAATAAGTGCGGGATATAGTAAGAAGAAGTATGCGTATGCAAATTTTATTTCCACGTCTGTTCATCACGTGATAGCGTTCATAAGAGCTTTAAAGGTATTGACGCGTGTGGAAATTTGTGGTTTCATGTCAAAGTTGTACAGGAAAGATTTAATAGACGAACTTGAAATTTTTGGCGTGTCTTCCTGATATCATTTAGATGATTTTATGCATGGCCGAATTATTGGAAAGATCAAAGAAGAGCGAAAAATAACAGATGTTGCCAGGGAGTTCGACATCGCTCACAGCGTTACTTCACGGCCTTGGAAGTCATTTAAAACTACTGGAATGTGTAGTAGGTGGCACGGAGGAGGTCGTGCTAGAAGTACGACGCCTGCAGAAGACAGATATATCGTCCTATCAGCAAAAATGGAACAGGCGCACCACAGCTCAGCAGGTGGCAAATCTGTTTCTTGCTGCCTCAGGAAAGCAGATATCCCGAAAAACTGTTGCCAGACGTTTGAGTGGAGGAGGAATATACGCCCACAGACCTGTTGGGTGTGTCCCATTGACCAGACAGCACCGTACTGCCCGTTTGCAATGGTGTCGTATGCATCGCAATTGGACTGAACAGGACTGGGCATGCGTACAATTCTCAGATGAGATCGGATTGTAGACGCCAACTGATCTTTCGCGAGAGTATTCTTATCGTCCAGAAAATATCCAGGAAAGGGACAAATATCCGACATGCAGTGTCATGTTGTGGGCGGGCATCATGATCAATGGCCGCAAGCTCCCACATGTGGTTGTGAATGGGACTATGATGGGCCAACGATACATTAATGAAGTTCTACTTCCTCATGTTCGTCTTTTCCGTGGTGCTGTCGGTGATATATTTGTGTTTATGGACGACAACGCAACATGTCATCGAACACTCTCTGTTCAGGATTGTCTAGACAGCGAGAGTATTCAACGCCTCGTATGGCTATCACGTTCTCCAGATCTAAACCTCATTGAAAATGTGTGGGATGCTTTGAGGAAGCAAGTGGGATGCTTTTGGAGGGCTTTGTAACCACGTTAAGTTTTAACGTGCCCTAGCCACCTTCAGTAAACACAAAGGATATTCGGTTAAGTCGGGATTCGAAATTACTATCTTCCTATAACCGGAACGACCCCTAACCAACCAGGCCACCGTCGCTTACTACAGAACTTGTAAGTGTAAAGATTTCAATTGTGGATCAAGAATCGAACCCGCAACTTCCCTGTCACCAGAACTCATTTTTCCTAGCTGTTAAGGTTCTTCGTTTCAATTCTTTATTAAAAAATTACCTTAATAATTAAAGTTAAAATACGTGAAACGATTATAAATATAAAATTAAATGTAATGAATTATTTTAATTTCATAAAAACTGTGTGAATGAATTTACATTTTTAATGTTCATTATATAATTGAAAGTATTATATATATATATATATATATATATATATATATATATATATATGGGTTCGCTTACTTCATTATCAGAAAATAATAACACATTTAAAGTTAAAATGATTTAATTATGGTTTGGGACAAAATGAAAAAAAATGTTATTTACAATATTAAATCACAATCTAACACCTTAGTTAGTTAGTTATAATTCAAATCAAGTTCAATATCCATTCGCGTCTTCACGTCATTGCGTCTTTTCTCGTCCATCATATCGTCGTTCTCTCTCCCTTCTCCTCTGTGTGTCCGGCGGCAAGCATTGTGAGTCGCCCTCTGGTGGCGCTTTCAATCCCCCATATATATATATATATATACATATATATATATATATATATATATATATATATATATATATATATATATATATATGTATATATGTATATATATATATATATATATATATATATATAGAAAATATTATTAATAAATGATACATTATCAATATCTGGCAAGCATAATTTTTTAATGTTATAAAGTTGTAAATAAGTTTAAAAATTCTTTTCTGTTGTTTTTTTAGTTAAATAAATCAAAGGCCGATATCTTTATTTATAAAAGTATCTCTTTTATTTATAAAAGTTAGAGGATTTTGTCCCTGATTCCTTGGGACTATCAAATTTACTCGGTAAAAATACTCATTAATACGAAATTTCAAGATAATAAAATTTTCGACTGATCTAGACTTGTCAAAGAGAAAAAATACAGAGGCTTTTGTAGTTTTTGAGAGAAAAATACGTAAAGGTACTTTTAGTGGGAAACAAATTAATGAAGCTTAGCATACATGCATAACGATGCAGGCAAGTCCTGCACTGTACCTTAAGGTTAATAGCCATATTTTCCTCATTGCAATTTAAATAAGACAGCATAAAATATACAAATGGAATTACATGGTACTATGAAATTCGTAAATAACTATACTATATCTCAAAGTTTACTTATATGTAAAACACTTAGATTGTTAGTTTCTTCAACTATCGTATAGTACATATCCAATACAAACTTAGACAAAAAAAATAATAGGCATTAAAATATATAATCACATTCGGTAGCTTAGGACTTCAGTATTTAAATGCAGAATGATAGGGAGTTAAAAAAATTTTAAAACTTCATTTTAAAGAAAAACTTCTTCCTCGTGGGGCACCCTGGAAACGTATTTCATACGCCAAAGTGGTCTACAGCTTTCGACATGTAAGCCAAGTGCTGGAAAGACGACCTTCTGAATGTCCCTAATGCTGTGAAGTTTCGATTTCTAACGGTCACGACTTTCTGGCTGAACACTTGCACAGCATTGGCATCTTAAATTCACCAGACTGTCAACTCTGCAACTTGGCAGAGCTCAAGAATATGACCCATCTCCACTGCTGTGCTGCACGGCATGGCAGCTCTGAATCATCCCTTTATTGGCAAGCCAGAGAACTTTTGAGGCAATGAATCCGGTCATCTAGTTTACGTTTATGTACTGTATTCACCTGACCTGTCTTCTTCTCATATCTATTTTGTAATTACACTTGGGCTAATAATTACAAATAAATTATACTTGGGTTCTTTCCTTTACAACCAAAAAAAGGAACCCGAAAAAGGTAAGGAAAGGAAAAATAACAAAATAGATCAAAATATATAAAAATATCAATTTTGATGTCACTTTTATCTCCTAAAAATCCTTTATCTTGATGATATCAGAAAAAGAATATAAAGAAGAGTAACTGGAAAAAATTTGTTTTTATTAAGAAAACCTCTTTGTGAAATTCTTGTGTATCGTTCCAGAGTAAAGAAAGAATCTATATATTTTTTATCTCAAGCTTTGTTTTTGTTGTTGTTGCATCAGTATCTTCTCTGTACCCTACCCCTGACAAGCTTTGTTGTAGCCTTTTTAGTCAAGTGTCTCGTTATACTCGTGAGAGAATTCTCCCTGAAATGCTCCCCTTTGTCCAAAATATTTAGGTCCAGCAGCAAACTATTTCCAACGAAAGGGATGGGAATTTCTTTTCAAAATACCACTGCAATATCCAGAATAAAGAGGGTCTTCCTGGAGTCGAAATATGATACAAAAGGGGAATTGAAAAGTAAATATTTCTAAATTCTAGGAAAATACAGTTTCCTTTTTATTGTTGCAGTTTACAGGGTTAAAATAACATTACTTTCCAAATATTGCTAGTTTAATTTTAATAAATTTTCGTTTTTAGTTTTACATTTTAATTTAGCATTTTGTAAAGAAAATATGATGGAATTCGTAATAAAATGTTGACTCTTGATTATCGAGAAAATTTTATTTTCTGTCTACCACGTATTTTCATTTTGCTTATTTAAAAGCGATTTTAATACATATGAATAGTTATTGATATTGCATGGTTTTAAAAATTAAAAAAAATTTTATTATTTAAAATTATTAATCTAAAATCAAAATATTTAAAGCTTAATCGTTTCCGAAAATAATTTTTATTCGACTTAGTTTTATTAAAATTTTATGTTGAAAAATTCTTTTTTCCAAAGCTAAAAGCTCAAATGTATTAAATATGTCTTATGTTTGAGTAAATATAAAATGTTTCTTTGATATTTTTGTTCATGATTATTTTTTAACTAGTAGTTTTAATTTGCATAATAAAGGCATGTATTGTAACATAAAATAAACCTGTCTGAAGTAATGTGTGGAAATCTCAGGTATAATAATTATGGATTGTAAAAAATTAAAAATAGCTTTCAACGCTGTAAATATTTATTGAGTGAAAGAAAAATATACTATTTTGTAAAACAATACATTCAAAATAATTCAGAACAATATATATATATATATATATATATATATATATATATATATATATATATATATATATATATATATATGTAAGCTTTGTCAATGAAGAACTTGAAAAAATAATATTCAATATATCAGTTTTAGGAAAACTAATAATATTATACATTTACAGTATTCGGCTGAGAATATTTCTTATATATATATATATATATATATATATATATATATATATATATATATATATATATATATATATATATATATATATATATATATATATATATATATAATTGTCAACTTAATAATTGTCAAATTTTTCTCATACTACTTGTAAAAATGCAAGTCATTTATGTGATCTTGTCTTGGTTGATCGTAATTATGTCTGAATTAATTTTAATTTACTGAACGAACGTTCACAACTAGCAATTGATGTTGAAATAGAAAGGATTATTTAAAATGTGGCGCTAATGTTTGGTAAATTATCTTCATTATACGAAATTATAAATGAAGGTGAAAAGCTTCAATGATTGAAATGTTTAAGATATAATTTCTAAAATAAATAAATATATATATATATATATATATATATATCTATATATATATATATATATATATATATATATATATATATATATATATATATATATATATATACGTATAATGAAGATAATTTACCAAACATGAGCGCCGCATTTTAAATAATCCTTTCTATTTCAACATCAATTGCTAGTTGTGAACGCTCGTTCAGTAAATTAAAATTAATTCAGACAAAATTACGATCAACCAAGACAAGATCACATAAATGACTTGCATTTTTAAAAGTAGTATGAGAAAAATTTGATAATTATTAAGTAATTAATCAATTTGTTTCATGAAAGGAAAGGAAAATGTGTGCAGAATAATTAATACATCAGATTTGTAGTGCTGTTAATAAGTACGCTGCTGATTATATCTGCATTATATAAATGTTTTCATTTCTCAAAGATGTAGATGAGGCCGCTGTGAAATAGTTTCTTAGGGTGTTCGTTTTCGTTATGGGATGGTAGTGAATTCGAATCTTGAACTAATCAAAGGCGACTGAGGCGCTGTATAAATCTATCGTGGTTGAAATAACCTTCCATATGAAATGAAGCCTCTGGGAGTGGCACGTCATGTCTAAGGTTTTCTACTTGGCCCTTGCTTATAAATTACGAAGGGAGCTATATTATATTTGGCGCTATGATGACATATCTATTGGATGATCCACTATGAAATAAAGTGCCATTATTTCCGCTTTAGCAATACTGAAAGATGCAAACCTTAGTAGCTGAACACTATAAAACATTTTAGTATCTAAAGTATCATTTTAACTAATACTAAATTATCGAAAGAATCCAACAATTTCACTAACTCATCTCTATATCCAATACTCTAGATTTGGTTTTTTTATCTGAAATTTATAAAAGTTAAACCTGAACTTCTCTTTAAATTAATCTATATTTTAGATTATTTTAAATTAGGAACTTTTCAATAGTTATTTGCACTATTATTAGCTTATTCTGTATATTATATGATTAATTTCTTGGGATCGGGATATGCATCGTGCATGGAAGTCAATTATGCTCGGACACTACCCCTAGAGGTATACAGAAACTCGGATGGACATATTGAATCTAAGAGGATATGAATATTTTAACGATCATAAAATGGGGGACAGGTTGCCAATAATATATTGTCACGAAGCAGGCATTTTAAGAATGCTAGGGCCACACAAGACTGTAGAGTAAGTGAATGAATGAATGCCTGCCTAGAAACAGTTATTGTGTCTGGTAGGTCTGAGATATTGTCTAACTTTCATCCAGTCTAATATCTTTTAAGTGATGTGATGCAGAATGTGAAAGTTCATTTAGCTGTTATTAGAAATTGCGTGTAATGATTTGTTTTGCGACTTTTTTGGTTTCCAAAAACCGTCATTAGAAACAAACGCAATAAAGAAAATTATTAATTAATAATTTTATAAATTTTTAATATTTCTTACATATATTTTTTTATAATTTCATTGCAGTGTTAGTATTAAGAAAATTATTAATAGAATATAATAAAATTAATTAAGAGAATAGATGCGCAAAACTAGAATCTTTAATTAATATTAACACACATAAACTACACCGCTGGCCACAGTAAATGCAGCACCATGAAGGAAACATGCAAATAACATGAAATTTACTACATGCATTAACTGAGGTGAGATACGCAAATGATTGTAATTTTAGCACAGATGCAGATCACGTGCACCTGTGGCGTCACTTCAAAGAGCTATTTAAGGCTTTGAGATTTCGACGATTTCAAGTTCGGCAATTGTGTTTTCTTGTTGTTTTACAAAAAAAATGCTCTGTAGAACAAAGCTATCATTTTTTTATCAAGTGTCCGAGTTCGACAGAAGAAGGATATTGGCCTACCGGGATTGTGGATTATCTTTCAGGGAAATCAGTTTTGGACGAAACCAAACAACTATAACGAGAATATACGATACCTGGATGCAGGAGGGTACGACGGACTGACTTGTTCGATAGCATCCACATCAGGGCACCACTTCACGTGATGATAAACAAATTGTGTTCATGAGAGTGACGAATCGCTCAGCCCCACCACGAACTATTACACAGCACATTTAGTCTATAACACATCATCCAGAGTGTGCGTGAACCATTCGTCGCTGTTTAAAGCAGAGTGGTCTGCCTGCAAACGTCCATTGCTTTGTCTACCCTTGACACAGAAGCATAGACCATTTTATGGCACCATTGGAGATAAAGACCACCTTCAATGGTGCGATAAAAGGAGGATGTGGACAGCAGAATGGAATGAAATTGTCTTTACTCACGAGTCACGCTTCTGTCTGCAACGCGACAATGGTCGCATTCAAGTCAAGAGACAAAGGGAGAGAGGATGCTTAGCAGCTGCTTTATACACCACCACACCAGTCCTCCACGAGTATTATGGAATGGGGTGGTATTGGATATAACTCTCGCACACCTCTAGTACGCATTGCCGCTACTTTAAACAGCCAGCGCTATATCTCCTAGGTGTTGGAGCCAGTTGTCCTTCCTTACCTTTAGGATTTGCTCAAAGCTATATTACAATAGGATAATGTGCGACCACACATGACACGCATTGTCCAAGGGCTCTTCGTCAACCGCCAGATTGAATTGCTTCCCTGAGCAGCTGGCTCTTCGGATCTTTCACTGACAGAAAACATGTGGTCCATGGCTGCTCAACGAGTGATCCCCAGCTCAACTTTAGCAGATCAACTTTGGCAACGTGTGAAAACTGCTTAGCTTGCTGTACCTCAAGAACACATTCAAAGTCTGTTTGAATGAATGCCGAGGCGTGAGCAGTGATTTTCAAAAATGGTGGCTACTAATTTTAACAGGAACCATATTTCACAGAAGTCTATAAATTTAATCATTTGATACTTGGTCAACATGTTATCTACAAAATAAATTTTGTTGTGATATCTCTTGTCTTTTTTTGGTGTAGCAATTTGGGTGGCCAGCAGTGAAAATATAAAAATAATCATTTTAGTTTTGCTTAAAACCATAAAGCACATAATACGAATTTAGTGAAAACTATCTTATTTAAAATATTTAATTTCTTTTTAATTTTAACTATTATTTTTAAATGTAAGTTTTTATTTCCCATTTTCTTTCTATCAAGTGAAACATTTCTTAGAAATTCTTAAAATAAAAATGCGAACCCTTTTCTAACATGTAAATTTAATAGAAACGTTATTTTACTGTATACCATTCTTGATAAAGGAAAAATCATATATTTTCTTATTTTATTACTTAAGTTGTGTTTCTGGCTGGATATTTCTGTCGGTTAACTTAATACTAGCAACTACTTCTAATCTTGAATCATGATCAAACAGTGAACGAGATCAACAGATGAGCTAGAACCAAATTTTCAAGCCTTTTATGAATAGTGTCTTCAGTGCAAACATGTGTTAATCAATTGCTATATTAGCAATACTTATCATGCTCATGATCAATACTTATGTAATTTATCAGATCTAATCAGTTATTTCATATAATAATATTGATATATGTGATTATAAAACAGTAAACAAAACCTATGTGTCTGTACAATAAACATTTATTCTGAGTGAATCCAACATGAGTTCCAGATATCTTACAATTAATTCTAATTTCATAAAAATGCATTATTGACATAAATGTTATCAAATTTAGACTAAACACATAACATTTTCTGTATGTTAAACAATATTTTAATAAATAACATTTTCTGTGACTCAAATTTATTAAAATATGCGCTAAATTAGTATTTTCTCAAAATCTCTACAATACCATGATAATACAAAACTTATTTTACATGTAAAAAACTTCTGTCACATAAATTTAAAATCATAAATGGGAAAAACCCTTTTTTAAATTATTAGCATAGATTCTTTGTGTAATTTTTAATTTTCAAACACTTTTTTGTATTATGTAACTTTACTCTTTAACTAATGAGGAATTGGAATCTCTTATCATTCATAAAAATATAGAAATATTATGCAAAACACAGACTTTTATGGATTGGGTACATTGAGATGTCATCTAGTAACTGAGTGGTTAAGATCTTGTACTGGAAGCTCATGTACAATAGACCAAGGAATAACTGGCTAGATGATGTCTCGAACGACTTTAAAAGTCTTCTAATAAAAAACTGTAGTCAGGGACAGAGCTGTAAGGAGAGGTATAGCGCGGTAGGCTAAGGCCTACCCTGGGTTATAATGTCAATAAAGAAGAGAATAATTTTACTCTTTATATCTATAGACCAAATTGGGACTAGCTGATCTGTGGATAAAGACATTGCATAATTGTAAACTAACTACTTCGGGAAATAGCCCAGCAAAATAAAGAAAAATCGTATTGAGTTCGTGCCATGCATACTAAATTTCAGAGTTAAATATTTCTCCATAGTGAATAGTTCACCACAGGCTGTAATGAGCGTATTGGAAAACTCATCGTCCCTGTTACTAAAAGGTGGCGGGTTCCATACCTTATTCAACCAATTGTTAAACTTGTTCCCTAACAGCCGGTACCCGAAACACATTAAATATGTTGAGGCTGAATGCCTTTCAAGTATATACCTTTGAGGTTTGAAGCACAATTTGTGATCTTCTGTTTGGCCCCTCTTTTAAGTTACAATGGCACGCAAATTGCATGTGAGAACCCCTCTATATGATTACAGAAAATTTGCCTTCTCAGGCTGGGCACAAATCCATCGATAATCACCCATGATTTGTCGTGCGTGACGATCTAAGCGTCGCGCGTAAAACTCATCCGACAGAATGACGTCATTTATGTCGTAGTTACGTCAGAAAATGGGTGGAGCTCACAATGATTTTAAATTTCAAGCTCATTTGAAATATCTGGCAACGTTTTATTTAGCGCAACAGCTTTAATTGCAGTTTTCGTGAGCAAGTGCTAAAAGTTACTTATTCCTCGTGCTAGAAATTTTGAATGGAAATAAATAACAAATCTTTAACTGGAGAATAGGAATTTATTATAATTCTTCATACAGATAATTTTAATTTTTTAAAAATATAGTTTTTTGCGATTTAAATTTTTGCGCTCTTCTGTTTTTTTTTCTTACTTATATAGACCATCAATTACGTTGTGACTCTAAAGACAGTTCTTATTTCGATAAGTTCAAAAGACGTCCAATAAATAAAGAAATTTTACATATTTTTGCTGAAACTTTTCAAAATACTGTTACAGAAAATATAAAATTTATATTGACTGCATATAAATATATAAAATTAAAATGTATATATAAATGAAGCCAAATTTTTTTTCATATAATTAAATATATGCCTTAACTATAGATTGCTGTTATATTGAATATTATTAACAATTTTAATAGTGTAATTCCAAATATTTGATATTATAAAAATTTTAAATTTAGTATTAATATAATAAATTCCATTAATTGAAAAAATTTATCTTTATTGTTTATATTGCAGAGGATGGTGATGTAGCTGCTTAAATAATATGCCTTGGTATTAAATATTTGTAAGCAATGAGAAATAAGCAAACAAGACTTAACCTCTTCGCGACGGGCGGTGCATATATGCATTTCGTACGGACGCAAGTGAGGGCCGGGTGGTGCATATATGCATTTTAAGCTGGAACAATATTTAATAATCACTAGATGGCACTATATGTCCATTACATTTAAACTGAACGTAGTTTTAGTGTTCTGACCTTCATTTCTTTCGTATTCCTGCTTTTTTTGGTATTTTGATTATCAGCTGTGGGTGGGGAGAGAGGAAATCTCAATGTAAACAAACACAGCTCGGCTCTTCAACTATCCACGTGATTTAAGCATTCTCGCTTCTGTTAGCTCTCCGAACACTTTTTTTTATTTTGTTTTATTACTATTGGAAGTTTTTTAGGGTTTTAGCGTCAGTTTCGTTACAGTTTTTACTGCTTTCGGTTATATTTGCTCACTTTTCTTGTTATTTCGAAAATTCTCGACTCCAGACTATTATGGCGAGGATTATCTGGTAGGCATTTTCCTACCCTTAATTTGAACAAAAAAGGAGAAAAAAGACGCAGAAAGTGCATTGTTTGATCACAAACCGTGATGAAAGAAAAGAAAACACAACAAACATTTTATACTTGCAAATCATGCAATGTCGGACTTGGCGTTTCTCCGTGATTTGAGATTTTCCATACTCAGTCTTCATTTTAAATTTTGTAATTTTTTCTTGTAAATAGCCCTTGTATAGTTTTTATTAATTTGCAAATATGTTGAAGTGTTTTGTCAATTAAAATTTTGGAAAAACTAGAATTGCACTGTCGAAAATTATTTCTCAAAGTAAGCAACTTTTATATATATATATATTTTCATATAAATTGAAGGAAAAACATTATTAAAGTCTAGTTTTACTGTTATAAGATAGAATATGTGATAATCTAAAATGCTACCAAAAATCACGGCGATAGGACTTTAACTTTATTATTTACGAATTGTTTTCTAAAGTTAGGCCTAGCGGAGAAAAACCCCCGTCCTGTAATATCATTCCTTTCACTTCAGCTTCGTCCTGAACGCGCGTCTTAAACAAAGGCGCCCCGTCGTGAAAAGGTTAAGGAGTCAATCGGATGTGGAACGCTCTAGTATGGACGATGCCTAAAGAAGTTAATCTAGGCAGGGCAAGAGCCTCGCATTCGTAATGATATGCTTGGCCGTTTCCTCTTGCGTATGACGTTTCCTGCAGATAAGGTCTTGCTGAAACAGTCCCATTTTATGGAGGTGTTTTCTGAAATAGTAGTGCCCAGTTATGAAGCCTACGATTAAACGTATCTCTGCTAAGAGCATCTTAGAATTTCAGAGGCAATCCTTGATGATAATCCACAGATCATACTTTTAGCGTGGGTTTGACCAGGAGTGTTGAGCCAAGCTTCATGCATTTTTCGTTTTTCCCATCTAAGAACATTGGTTTTTGCGGTCTTCAAATTGATCCCACAAAAAGGTTCTACACCAATGGGAGCAAAAGACGATCCTTGTTTAGCAAGTTCATCAGCCCTTTCATTACCTATTGGCCAAAACTTCTGCCTGGAAGACCGTAGCGTTTCGCCCAAGGCTTGCAGTTAGGCTTATTCTTGGTGACACGCCACATACTCCCAGTCCTGAAAAGCTGTTTTTCAGTGATCCATCTGTGTACCAGATTTGGTCTCCTGTTTTAATTTTGAACATGTTGTTATTCCATTCTTCTCTAGTTGGAAAAACTATTTCAAATGTCCTTTCAAACATGTATGATTTTTCCATGATGTCCAAAGGCATCAGGAAAGTAGGATCTTGAATTTTACTGGTAATACCCCTGTGCCCCTTGGCAACAGGTTGGCCGTACCATTGGTTTTGTAGCTTCATTCTGGCAGTGCTGCAGATGAAGATGTCTAAGGGAGTCAGATCCAACATAACTTCCAATGCTCTTGTTGGAGCGGTGGACATTGCTCCTGTGATGCAGAGACAGGCCAGTCTTTGTTGACCTCCTAGTCTGTCAGTCACAGTCTTCTGTTCCACGTTACGCCACCAGATCATACAGGCATATGTGCAAATGAGCCTGACAATAGCTGTGTACATCCACAACATAAGTTTTGGATGTAGACCCCAGTTTTTACCAAGCATTCGCCTGCAAATCATAATGCTTTTCTTTGCTCGGTTTATTTAATCATCAATGTGCTTATTCCAGGTGAGTTTTTGATCTAAATAAATGCCCAGATACTTCACCTCTGAAGCCACATTGATTTCAACATCGAAAAGTCTTGGTATGAAAAAACACTTCCGTTTCTTTTTGCGTGTAAAATTTACAAGGTAGGTTTTCTGAGGATTAACCATCAGTTCCCTATCCATGCACCATTGACCTACATAACTCAGAGCATCCAGCATGAGATGACAAGTTATGTCGAAATCTTTGCCCAGGACATGGATGAAAATGTCATCAGCATATACTTGCGTATAATAGCCCCTATCATTTAGATATTTTATAAGGCTATTTACAACTAGGTTCCAAAGTAATGGTAAGAGAACACCTCCTTGAGGACGACCTCTAGTAGTCCTTTTTTCAAATGGTTCACCGAAAATGTTCATTTGTATACATCTATCCGAAATCAAGGCCTCAATCCAAGTACACAGGGTCTGATTAATCCCTGCCCCTCTAAGTGTATTGAGGATGGATGGATGGAAGTATTATCAAAGGCACCTTGGATGTCGAGGAAAGTTGCCAAGTCAATTTCTTTTAGATCCAGAGTTGTTTCAATCGTAGAAACTAGCTCATGTAAAGCAATTTCAGTATATTTGCCGGGTTGATAGGCAAATTGAAGAGCATGCAAGGGACTGTTACTACCCAAGTAATCTCTTATATTCCGATGAATTATTTTCTCCATAATTTTAAGAAAGAATGAAGAAAGACTGATTGGTCTGTAAGACTTGGCCTGGTCAAAGGTGTCCTTGCCTACTTTAGGAATGAAAACAATCCTGGTCTTCTGCCATATCTTTGGTATGTTACCCAGTGCTCAGCTAGCTCTGTAAATTCTAGTTAGCACTGGTATGATAACCTCCTCTGCCTTCTGGATCATGATGGGCATAATTCCATCAGGCCCTGGGCTTTTTAGAGGTTTAAAGGCAGAGATTGCCCATTTAACAATATTGTAGTTAACGATATTTTTAGCGATGGTCCATTGATCGCTATTGACTCTTTGCAAAGAGCCAATGCAGTGCTCCACTTCGTTGCTATAAATATCTCTAGCTCCTGGAAAGTGGATTTTGGTCATAATTTCCATAACCTCTTTCCCGGAAGCAGCAAAATTACCCTCCTCGTCCTTTAAAATGCAACCAAAATAGGTTCATCCCTTTTCAGGAGTTTTTGGAGTCTAGCTCCCTCAGAGATAGAGCCTATCTCTTCACAGAACATCCTCCAGGAGTTAATTTTGCTTTTCCTAACAAGTTTGTGTGTTATAATTAGTGATGGCTGTTTTATAGTTCTCCCAATTACCATTTTTCTTGGCTTTATTAAAAGTTTCCTAACATTTGCCCACTCGGCTGCTAGAGAGTCATTCCACCAAGGACACTGGAGTTTAGCTCTCTTAGTGCGAATAGGGCAATTGTTATGATAAGAATCTAGAATACTACTGTGCAGAAGGTCTACTGTAACTTCTAGATCGTAGTTGTCTCTAATAGGTCTGTTCCCGAGCTCAACAAACCCAGTCAAATCCTCCTGGAATTTCTTCTAGTCCGTCCTAACTGGGTCTCTGAACATGCGATCCAGACACACAATACAGTGAATTTCAAAATGGATGTTTTGATGGTCTGAGCCAGAAGGTCTGCCATTTACTTTTCAATTTTTGATATTTTTTCTAATTAGCGTTGTCGCTATAGTAATGTCGATTACTTCAGATAGATTGGAAGTAATGAAAGTTGGTTCGTTGCCCTCATTTAGAATATCTAACCCGTAGTTTAGAATGAATTCTAAAAGGCACTCACCACTTTTATTTGTGTCCGTACTTCCCCAGACAACATGGTGAGCATTACAGTCTAGTCCCAGGACTACCTGTAAGTTGTTGTTTCTGCAAAAGTTCATAGAGTGGGTTGCAAATGGATACTGTAGCCAATATGAGACTATTCATTAAATATCCATGTTTTTAAAAGTTATTTGTTATTAGGTGAAATGACATACCAAGAATTGAAAGTGTGGTACAATTTGTCTTTCAAATGTCATTTTTCGAACGTGATGGCTAATTAAACCAAGACTTACTGTTTAAGAGTAGATTCTAAGCACTTACAAACATCTGTGCCTAAGGTAGGATTGAAAGACAAAAACTATTGAATCGTAGTCTAGAACACTAATTGTTCGGCTGCCAGCTCGGTACAGTCAGGTCTGAAATAGGAGAAAATTACATAAATTCACAGCATACTATTGTTAGATTTATTTAACTTGAAAACTAAATTTTTCTGTTCAACTTTAACTTTATTATCCGATAGCATGGCTTTCTACCTCTACAAAATGGATATAAATATGGCAATGTCTCAAGTATATTTTCTCTTTATTCCGAATTAGCTTTTAACTCAATTGAAATGTAGGAACATTTATTACAAAAAACAATAATTCTAAGAACATTCTGTAAAGCTGTTCTTTTAAAAAAGAAAATTGTAAACAAAGAAACAAAATGCAAGTTAGAAGTACAAAATTGAAATCGAAGTAAAATCATTGATATGTAACTATGTAGATCTTTTAAATTTCATTTTTTGTTTCAAGTTCACTGAATACAGTTCCATCTATTCCAAGAAAAAAATGTTGACTTAAGAAATTTTTTTGTAAAATTACCCTTGTTTTCATTTGCAAAGATACTTAGTCATTAAATTGAGTGAAAGAAATTCTAAGCAATTCAATGTCCTTAGTTTCATAGAACAAAATATATATATATATATATATATATATATATATATATATATATATATATATATATATATATATATATATATATATATATATAGTTTTTAGTAGGAATGCTTCAAAATTTTAACGAATTAAAAAAACCAGAACTTGCAGAAAAATAGATTTGAACATTTATAAACTTAGGGGTTGAGGAAGGAGAATAATCTTAAGTCCCCCCACACATCACCAATAGAATGACTAACGGGTTCAGTAATTTACACACATGTCGCTACAAATTCAATTATGCAATAGATTCACTCATTTTAAATTCGCGTTGATAAAGCGTTTGTATATCTGCCTTACGTTACCTTCTCGGATGATATTTCATAGACTAAAATTATATATTAACTTCTGCAGGCTGAGAGGCACATCCACATTACATTGTCCGATAGTGACTGCCATTGTGTTTTTAGACTGGCGAGTCATTGTTACGTATGTTAATTTGACATTTTATAAAAATGCATAAAATTACAATAAATTATATATAAAGAAATCCAGTTAATTATTCATAGTTTTTCTGCATTTGAAATTAGGTCATATTTATTATAATAATTATTTACATGTCCATTTATCAACAGTAAAACTTAATAAGGACTCGTTCAGATTTTAATATTAAAAACATTAAGGAAAATAGTGAACAGACACTAGAAATTTTAGTCTGTTGTATTGTTGACTCAAGGTCTAACCTTTCACTGCCACCTTAAATTCTCATGTTTAAACCTAGTTTAAAATACTTAATTTTATGTATTTCATTTTAAAAATATGATGACATTTAAGTCACTAAAACTTTTTATACAAGGCAATATAATGAATTGTTATATATGAATTGCTTATTATATTAAAAGAAATCCTAACTGCTATCTTTTTAGACGTTTATTTCACAAAATGTCACATAAAATAAGAACAACATTCAATTATTCGTTAAAAATTTGAAATGAATGCATGTGAATGTTAAAACAAGTAAATCGCTATATAGAAACAAGTTCGAGGAACAATTTCTCAAATAAAGTAGATCTTGACTGGAATATGCAATGTCCATTGCTCAGGAATATGTATTAATCCGCAGTTCCTTTTTCAGCGAGAAATTCTTAATCTTCACTTGCTTCTTCCTCTTTAAGTTCATCTGCCTCAACTCTTTCATTCTCTTCAATTGCTCCTTCAACTGCATTTTCAGCCCTAGGTGCTATAGCCTGACGACGTCTAGCCTCAATTCGTTCCAATAATCTTCTGTTCAAATACCTTTCTAATTCATTTTCATCTCTTCGGTTTCTAATTAAGTTATATTTATGCTCAAAAATATCACTGATGGGACACACTGAAATATTTAAAAGATATGAATTACATAAAATAATCTAATTCAAAGCTTACATTATAGAAACTTACAAAAAAAAAAAAGTTCCTCGGATAAATATTAATTTTGTGCAAATAAGTAAATTCTTTTTCATTTAAAATTATATGCATATATATATGAAATACTATAATTTTAATATAATAATATTAAAATTATATGCTCTTTTATAAAACTCAAAGTTCTTTTTGAAAATTTTCTGAGATGAAAAAAACTTTAGAATCTACTAAATATTTCATTAATTATCATAAGATATAGTCAGCTATCGGTATGAATTGATATACGTATTTAAAATGACTTTAAGATAATGGAGAATGAAATCACTTAATGTACACAGAAAATATGTATCGTTTCTGATTAATGGATTTCATATTATCGAGACAAAGATCTGAAATACAAGGATTTTTAGTAAAAAAAACTCAAATCTACTAATTTTATTTTGAAATTTAAATGCGTGTTCTCACATTACTATACAGTACAAATCATCAGCTCTAATCAAGAAATTCAATCAATTTAAGATAATATTCAAATCAATTTAATTAAACAGAGTAAATAATCATAATTTGTTTATTTAAATTCTTTATAATGTTTTTAATAGATTATCAATACTAAAAAATATTTTAAATGGCTTGTTCCGTTAAGATTTAATAGCTTATTAAATTGAATTCATGTTTATTTCTATCAACTTTAATATTGGGTCCATAAGTTCTAACTTAATAACACACCAATAATCATGTTCAGTGGTAATGCGACAAATTGTCCACATTTAAATTTAGTTTTGTCAATCTAATCATTTTTGTAAATGGGGACCCACTGCTATAAGTAGCATGCACACACACACAACCCAAGTTCAAAATCATTGAATTGGAAACTGAAAGTAATTATTCAAATACTATTTCAGTGACAAATTACATGATAAAATCAATCACAAATCATAGTTGCGTGCATTCTCACATAATAAGGTCCAGAATTTATACAAGACGAGCATGAACTACTGTATGATTTTGATAAATTATTTTCCTTGTAATAAATGCACAATAGGGAAAAGTTTGGATCAATTGCCGAAATCACAAATTAAACATTAACGAAAAATATTGCCATTATCTTTCAAAAACTTTATCTGAAAGATTAACGAAAATTTATGAAAAGAAATTCTTTTTTAAAACACTAAATATACAAAATTTAACTAATTTTTTTATCATAAATTATATAAATACTATTATAATACTTACCCATTTTCAAGAATAAACTGAAGAAGCATTTTAAGGAAGCGAGATATAAAGCTAATAAAAGTGTGAAGATGGTAATGTATCAATCTGCAATAGATTGAAATCCTCGGTAAATAGCTGTCTGCCAAGGTATGTTTAGATAATCCTCCTTCAGTTTTCTATCCTAAGAAATAAATCAACATTTGCTAAGTATGGTCATTTCATCAGTATCAAAAATTTAAACGAAACAAATCTGCAAATAAACTTAAATATTATTATTTACTTACATTACTAAAAATTTAAAAAGGTTACAACTTATTCTGAGGCATACGGTTAAGAGAATTCAGAAATAATTCAATTAACCGAATAACTGAATACCGATACACAGCGATTGATATACAGGTGGCTAAAAGCAATTCAACAAAATTTAGTTTCGTTGACTTTTTTTTTTAAATCACAACAGAGCTAACTGGACTGGGATCTGCAATTTAGAATGAACTAAAGCACTACCAACTAATATGCTCGAGATATAAATCGAACCCATAAACTGTAGAAAATGAAATAACCTCTATTTTACGTATAACGTTTATTGAAGCTAAGAATGTTAAGTATATTATAATTCTTTTTAGGACGTTTAAAAATTTAAAGAAATTCATTAAGGTGCTAAATAATTCAAAACATGAAATGTTTTATTATTCAGAAATAATTAGCATGTGTTTTATAGACAAAGTAAATTTGAAACAATTTATATTCAGTGTTCATTAGAATCGAAGTGAAACTCGACCGACTCTTACAATTGAATTCTTTAAATTGTCATATTTAAAAGCATAATATTTGACTAATTACAGTATGAGTCACAAACATAAATAAAAGAATGTAGTTGAAGTTTTGAGAGTTAGTATTATAATGCTATTGTTGTAATTGTAACCAATGTAATTGTTCAATTTGCTTAGATTGGATTTGATTATTTAAATTTTAAAATCTTACTGTTTATATAATTTTATGTCCAAGAGATGTAGAACTAGTTTAAGCAGAAACTTAAAATTTGACCACTAGAGAAATTACTTTACATGTTGGAGTAAATTAAGTCATTAAATATTTTAATTTCAATAATTCAAAAAGTATTCACGAAGTTAACTATGTAACAAATTATTTTAACATTAGTTACATTCAGAAAATCATAGAATATTGAAAGTGGTAAATTATCGAAAAAAAAAAAGAAAGCAGTTATATCATTAATTTTACATATTTAAGTTCACATATATACCTACCGCCAGAAGTCTGCATACAAACAACTAATGCTAGGTGTTAATGTAGCAATTCGTAAGTAAAGTAAATTTTTCGTATTGAACAAGAGCATTTTAGATCTCAAATTATAAACATTAAAATTAGTAACAATCATTTGAAAGCAACATTATAATAAAATATAAATTAAATAATAGAAAAATCACATGCACAGACACATAAAAATGTTGAAATTAATCCTATAGTTTTCGGAAATTTAATACTTTATAGGATAGCCTTCTCTGAATCTATATGGCATTCATTGAATAAGTTTTGGTATCTCATCTGAGATTATTTTCGCCCCATTCTCCTTACATAACAGATTTCATCATTTCTTTGGATGCCATGTGTTGTTCTCCTATTCTTCACTCAAGCATATCTCACAAATTTTCAATTTGATTTAGCTCTGGGGATTGGGGAGGTGTATGCAGTTGGTTTGACAAATGATACAGAAGCCATGACAGGACAATGTGTGCCGAATACTTTGCAGTCATTCTCCTGCTGGAAGAAATAATCTTCACTCAAACCAAGTTTGAGGGCACTTTGTTTAAGGTTTCTTTTTTAATATGTTCAAGTTATCAATTTTATTCATTGTCAATTCATTAAACTTCATGATATCGATCCCATACACTCCCAAACCATAACACCTCTTTTTCCATGTTTCCCAGTCGAAAGAAAGTTTTCTTTCGAGTTCTGTACCAGGGTACCTTCAAATATTTTTTTCCTTATTCAACGTTCTTTTGAGTGGCGTTTTCCCCAGACCCCTTACGGAGTCTCGCGGTGAGGACTAGTTTCTACCAGTCGGCAGGGCCGACGTTAAGCCTTTTTGGATTACACGTGGTTTACAAAAAGTGGATTTCTCGACAGAATTGGATTCCCAAAGTGCCAACACCAAAGTGGATAGTGCTATAAGTTTTTCCATAACCTTGGAAAATTCCTTAAATTGTGTCCCCAAAGTGGAAAATATGTGCGATCTAAGAAAAAATCCAAATTGTGATAAAATTTTTGAAATTGGACTTTAGCGTCGCTATGGAGTTCAATACTGATTGTTCCAGTGCAATGGATACAGATGCTGAAGTTAAAATGATCAACCAGGAAATACAGGGAATGGTCATAAGCAAGCCAACATTTGCCTGGGATCTTGACCCTGAATACATCAGCAAACACGTAGCCATTCCGTTTGCCAGTATTTTGGTTGATGTAGCCATACTGGGGTGCCCGATACCCGACGAAATTGCAGCCCAATTAAGTGAAGAAATAGAGGAGACTATCATCTATCCAACATTTGTGTTAATATTTGCAGATGAGTGCCTCATTGTTTTTCTTAATGGTGATTCATTGCCTAATAATGTTGATTTCTATGATAAAATTAATAATGTCTCTAACAAATCATTAAAAGCTAAGAATAAGGCTAAAATTAAAAATAACATATCTGCTAAATGTATTGTTGATGACAATAATAGTATTAATAATTCTAGTAAATGTGATATAAATGTTTCTAAAATTAATAAATGTGCTAATATTAATAATAAAAGTGTAAATAATAATTCTAAAAATAGCAATATAAATGTACCTAGTAACAATATTGATAAAACTGTTTACAATAATGATAATATGTCCACTGATATGCCATCTTGTTCTAAAAATAATTCTTCTACTGATATTAATGATAAGCAACTGAATAACAATGTAAATACACAAAATGTTAATTATGTCATTGGTAATACTGATGGAATAAATGTTAATAATATACTAAATGATAATACGAATGATAAACCCCCTACCAGTAATTGTATAAACATAGAAAATACTCATACAAAATATAATGCTTGGAATAAAAACGTATTTAAATTGCCTGAAATCCTCCCGTAACAAAAATCAGTAAAACCACAGCAACAGCTTCACCTGTCAAATTGATTGATAGTTCCACTGGAGCGAGACCAAAAAGACTTGTACCCCCAGCCCAACACCTCCTACTCTAGGATAGGGATGGGACTTTGTTACTTTTCCTGTACTTAGTACGTACTGAGTCAACACCCCCTAGAATACATTGTATTCTAGGGGGTGTTGACTGAGTACAGTTACTTTTAAAGTAACAAGTATTTTACCGATGACATTTCAGACTTGTTACAATTTTGTTTGTACTGCCATCTATTAGATTAAAATATAATGACAATTTTTTTAAAATTTTATAAATAAATTGAATAAAAACTAAATTAATCCAATGACAGAGCGCAATAAATAAATTAATAATTAATTAAAACTAAATAAGTAGATCAATAATATTTGGTACAAAACCATAAAATCAATTAATATAATTTAATGTTAATTTAAATTATTATCATTTATAAATAAACATTCACTTAAATATTAATAAAAAGATCTATAAAAAATAATTCTAATTATTTATGCAACATTTCAGTAATGGTAAGTTTATGTTTTTCCTGTAATGCTTTAATTTCTAGTATGAGGCAAAGAAATATAAGCTGTTTATCTACAAACCGTTTTTTTTATTTTATTTATTTATTATTATTATTATTATTATTTTTTTTTTTTGAAAAAATTGTAAATTTCTAAATCTTTTTAAACGTAATTCATTCAATATAAAAATCATGACATTTTATTATTTACATTTATTTTCAGAATTTATATCTGTTCTAAGTAAAATTTCCAATTACTCAATCCTAATTTTCAAAGACTTCCAATGTTAATTAAAATATAAAATTCGATGAGATAATATAATTTCAATTTTTCAACCTAATAAGCTTAATTTTTTATTAGCATTTAGTAAGACTTTCCAATTATGTAAATGAATTTTTATAATTAACTTGTAAATATTTTGCAAAGAATTGTAAAGTGGGAAGTTTAATCAATTACAAAGGGGTTTTATTTTACGTTAAACAAAGAAGTTTTACTTACAAAAATACAACAATTAATCAGAAAAATCAATTAAAATTTAATTTCCTTTATTTTTCTATAATTAAACATTAACGAAACAAACATAGTAAAAACTTTTTTGTACAATAGATAATAATTTTTATTATAAAAGACGTTTACTTGTTTATATTTTTATGTAGTAAATAAACCAATTTTTTCTAAAATAAAAATTGCATTAACTCACATATCTTGTTTCAGTTTCCTGAAACTTAATCAATTTATGGTTAAATAAAGTAGCTTTGCAATTAAAGCTATAGTTTTCATTATTAATATATTAACATAATTAATATATTAATAATGTTTAAGTAAACATAATTATTTTATATTAGATATAGTTGCATAAAATTTCAATAACTATCAAAAAATATAAAATAGTTTTACCAATAATCTAAATGTTATAATGTATTAAGGTAAAATATTGAGAAACAACGTTTAATAAAAAATGGAGGAACAAAAATACATACATTTTATTTACATCAATCCATAATTTAAGAAATAAACATGACAGTAACACAGGATGGTATAAATAAAGATAAGGTAAAAATTAATTAAACCTTTTTTTTCATTTCGAATTTTTAAACTAAAATGAATAAACTACCTTCATTAGGTTTAAATCAACATTCTCATTATCTGAATAAAAATAAATCGTATGGTAAAAAATACAAAAGAACATTTTTTCTAAAAGTTTAAATTCTTTATATTTACAGAAAAATATAGTGAAACTAAAACATGGTTGAATAAAAAATAAACATATTTAAATGGAATTATAATAAAAAATATGCATAGTAAAAATAACAATGGAAATATGTAAGCAGATTTATATAATTTAAATATTTTTTTAATTTAAGAAATCTGACCTTATTTAAGGTTTAAATAAATATGTTATATATGTTCATAAAATAAAATTTAAAAAAAAATAATAACAAAAATAAAAGTTAATAAAAATTGCTAAATACATAACAAGAATATCATGCTTTTCTTATATTTAAAAAAACGTCATATATTTGAAAAAGAACGACAATCACTAAATAACTGAAACGAAATAAATGTACATGCGTATTTTATTTCGCAATATAATTTCATATCTCCCTCTCCAACCCAAAGAGTTCTTTCAATTCCCAAGTATCCCTCTTCTATGTACCCAGTTAAACCAATTGTCATTTCCCTTCTCCCACCCGGCCTCCCTAAGAAGCTACCATAATCTCATAATTCATCCGTTTGCATCGATATATCGATGATATTGTTACTTGTACTCGCTCTGTCATTGGCTCTTCTGTACTTGTTACAGAAGAGCCAATGACAGAGCGCAATGTACACTTATTACTTTGTAACAAGCACGTACGCACATACTCGCTGATTACTTTGTAACTAGCAAGTACGTGAGTACTTGCTTATTACTTTGTAACAACCACGTACTCACATACTTGCTTGTTACTTTGTAACAACCACGTACTCACGTACTAGCTGATTACTTTGTAACAAGTACGTGAATGAAACTTTATTCATGAATGAAATGCTGGGTGAATTCAATTTTTGTTTTGTTCTTCTTCTTCTTCTTAGAATTGGGTTTGTATGTCATTGGGCACCTCTGCTTTTATCAGCATTTTGTACCATTAACTCCAAACCCAATGTTTCATAGTTCCAGATGCTCGGTTCACCCACTTTATTAATAAAGTCCGATAACCCTTTAATGGAGTCTAGGTGTAACTCTCTAGTATGGATGATGCCTAAAGAGGTTAATCTAGGGAGGGCAAGAGCCTCGCATTCATAAATGATATGCTCTGCCGTTTCCTCTTGCATATGACATTTCCAGCAGATAGGGTCTTGCTGAAATAGTCCCATCTGGTCAGAGAGTCAGTCATACTAGGGATAGCTTCCTGACTTTCACCAGAAGATGGTTTGGAGGTCATTTCTACCTCAAGTGAAGGATTCATTACTGCCCCTTTACAAGACAGCCTCTGAGTTCACTTGTCTTTTCCAGCAAGGTCAACTTCAGAGGCATCACCTGTAGATGCAGAAAGGATTGTTATTTCTTGTGTCTTTTCAGCCACAAGATAACAATTTATAAGCTCAGATAATATAAGTCCACCCAGCATTGCCTGAGTTACTGGGCAAGGCAAATTACTCTAGAAGTTTGCCAGGCAACTAGAGGCTCCGTTAAGACACCAATACCGCGGTGCCAATTAGCCCTAGGCACGGAACGCATAACACCAGGGTTTACGGGAGCTGGTTCGCGGCCTCTGATTCTATATTCAAGGCTATCCTGTCATTCCTACAGGACGTTCGGTGATCCACCGCTTACCGACGCGCCTGGTAGCTGCTCAGGCCCCAGGTTGTTTTGTTTATTTAGATGATATATTAATTTTTAGTGAAAATCAAGATCATAAAACTTATGTACGAACCATACTTCAGAAATTAAATGAATATGGGTTGACAATTAACATCTCAAAATGCATTTTTGGAATACCTGAAATTTTCTTTTTGGGGAATTTAGTTTCACAGAGTGGAACAAAGCCACTTCCTGACAAACTTGCACCAGTATTAAATTGCCAGCAACCTAAAACGATAAAGAGCTTAGCCGTTTACTGGATTTCTTAAATTTTTTTTCGCCGTTTTCTGTCGAACGTAGCTGAAAACCAAACAACTCTCTTCATTGCATTTATGTACGGGGAGTATTCCAAATTTTTTATACTGTATTTTTAACATATTTATACAAATAGTTTCAATTCGACATACTTTTCCAATAAAGTTATGCTTTTCATTTGAAATTTTGGTTACAGATTTCTTTCGCAAAACATTATTTGATTGCTGAGTTACTTATTAGTAAATTACTTATATATATATTGGTACAAGGGATAAATGTTTTAATCTTTAGACATCAATTTTCTGTTTCTTGTATATATTAAAAAACAGCTTTAAATTAATATACTTGTTTCATTATAGAAGGAAATTTAATTTATTTAAATCAAATGTGTAAGTATCAAAAATTGTATTTAAGAATTAGCTAACTAAGTTTTATTCATATAAAGTACTAAAAATTTTCATTGAATAAACGAATTTTTAAAAATGTTTTAACATTTGTGTCATCAGTAAGTTATATATCATTGTCGCTTTTCATATTGTTGATCATGTTTTTTTCAATTTTTGTATTTTATTTATTAAAAATTATGTTGTTGTTGTTGTTTTTGCGATTTATCTCAGGCTGTCTAGTTAGGCTAGACAGCCCCCATAAAACCAAAAACATACAAAATATCTAAAAACTGTTATGAGTCCCGAAAGACATCGTCTTTTTTAAAATTTAGGCAGGTTAAGATATGTTCAGGGGAGGCCATGTTGACTGAAAACCAAGGACAGTCTGGAAATGTCCGTTGTCCTTGCTGAAAGGTGATTCCTCTCGTGTGCCCACTCAGATAGCGGGAAAAGGCAGTTTGATAAGATCTTGGTCTAAGATTGAAGGTCTCACCTGGTTTTTTGGCGAAGTACCATGGATGGTTGGGAGGAATTTTTATAAGCTTATTGAATTCAATTTTTGTCAGGGAAGAAGTTTCATTGGATGTGAGCTCTCCTCCTGCGTTTACTCCCTCTTCTGACGCCGATCTGGTCAAGAAATCCGCTCTATCATTCCCCTCTACTCCCACGTGTAAAGGGATCCATTGGAAATGGACTGTGCGTTCGGGTGACAGTCTCTCAAGAAGATTTAGTATATTCAGGCAAGTTAAAGAGTAAGTGAGCATCTTCAAGGACCCGAAGGTCTGGGGCACCGGAGGTTGAAGTATGACTTAGCCCCCAAAAGCCAGCCGCTCCTAACATGGAGAACAGGAGCTGTAGAAGCCGCTCACTCTGAGACAGACGCTACATGCTAGTTTTGATCCGCCCCGGGTATTTCATTTCTCCGGTACCATCCATACTTGGGAAGTATTCCAGTATCCACCACCAGGGGAGGCGCCCGATAGTGGGCAAGCAAAAACACACGGGAAAAATATATTATTCAACATGTTTACGTTTACTATGAAGTTATTCTTAAATTCAATTTATACATCATTAACTTATTTGCATGTTAATTTCCATCATAAATTTTTTTCAAACAGTAGGCTTATTTGTCTATAACTTAAAAAGTTTCACTGCACTTTAGTATGGATGAAATATGAAAAGTTGTAAGCAAAAATATTCAAAGTATGGCTTGCCATAATGTAGAATCTTACTTTGGGGAATACATGTGGTGAAATTCCAAAGATAAAATTCAGGTTGCTTTAGATGAGAAATTAAAAGCAAGTTCTAATTTATAGAATCTACATACCATATGCAATTTGTTATATTTTGGCTACAATCAGGGGTTCATTTTTTTTCCAGGGGCATTGAAAGAAAGTAACTTTTTCTCTTTTATAGTGGTCCTGTTGCCTTTATAAATTCTCAATTCATTATTTACTGATGCACTCAGTCCCTGCCACTTTTTAGTGTTTTAAAAGTGTAATAGTCATTTAAATAAGTAAATTGCTTGAATAACATAAAGCAAATTTTTAAATGAATAGCAAATAAAATTATTGATACTAATAGATAAATGAGATCAGCAAGCATTTCGCTAAAAAAACTATCTAATACTAAAAACAAAAATTATCTAGGTTATAAATTTGCTTGAATATACTTTGAGAACTTCAATTGTTTTTTTTATTTTATTTTATTTTTTTTATTTTTCATATTAATATTCATGTTTCCAATGCATTTTTTAAGTAAATGAACTTAGTCGCTGCATAATTTTGAGTTCCCTAGAAATAATATGTGTCATTCATTCTTAAAAACCTGAATGCTTCAATTTTTTTTTAAATATTGGCCCTAAATTATCACTTACATGTTTAAAAACATATATGTTCACTTATATATGTAAACTTATATGTTCACTTATATGTCACGCTCCCATGACACAGGTCCGAGGTTCAATCCTCGGGCTGGGCAAGGTTGAATCAGCCTTTCATCTCTTCAGTGGGTCGATAAACTGAGTACCAAGCATGCTTGGGAACTAAACACTGGGGGTCTTACGTTAGGCTGACCACCTAACTGGGACATATGCTTCGCACCCCAGGGCCCTCGGTCATGAAAACAGTTATGGGCTATTATACACTGGGGGTCTTACGTTAGGCTGACCACCTAACTGGGACATATGCTTCGCACCCCAGGGCCCTCGGACATGAAAACAGTTATGGGCTATTATGAAAACAGCAAGGCTTGTAGGCCTTGGCCCACGTGGGCTGTCGTGCCATGAAGCTTAGTTTATATGTTTAAAAAACATAAAAATTTAAATTATTATTTTAAAATGATTTTTTTCTATATTTTTCATAATTTTTATCAAATAAGTAGTGCAAACTTGCATGCCTTAATTCTTCTATCTAAACTACTTATATGGAAAAGAGTATTCAACATGTTTGATCAAAAATATAACGTTGTTAAAATGATCAGGCTTAAAAAAAATGTTTATATTTGAATATTCTCATTAGCAAGTACTAATGGTTATATTTTAAAGTGAGTATGATTGTAAAGAAAATATTGTAATTAATAGATCACAGCTAAAGTAACTCTTAAAAATGATATTTTCCAAAAATCACATTTTACATTTTCTAAATAAATATCCATTATATTTGGGAAAATATTGTTTACACTTACATCACACACAAAACAGAAACAATATTTTCTATATCAATTTAATAATTATTGATTTTTTTGTATATTTTAGGTATTTCTGTGGTAAGAGGATTTCTAAGAAGTTGTTTTAAAGTGTCAGTGACTCTTCAGGTTCCAGCCTTGACCTGGGTGTCAGTATCTTTTTCACCAATTCAAACTCAAAATCTAAATCCCCCAGAATATCTGTTGGTAAGATTGTCTCAAATTACACCTGTAAGCTAATGGTCACGAAGGAGGCTTTGAACCTTTACTACTCCAAAGCGATCCAACTTTTATTTTTCTTGGGTTCTAGACTTGTTCTCCAAGCCATTTAAAGGGCCAACTCACACAAGATATCATCCACATTTTTCCATGGATACCAGTGCGTGTCCACATGGATGGCAACGAGAAAGCTGACATCCTTGCCAAAGAAGCCTGAGATAATCCTCACTTATCCAACAACGTATCCTCACTAATGCTAATGCAATGGCCAGCCGAAAATTACTTCACGCTTCATCTCGGAAGCACTCCATCTGTGCTCTAAACAGTAACTGTGCTATCACCACAACCATTGTCAAATTAAGAAATAAACACCTCCAGGGAATGATAAGATCTCCTGATACCATAGAAGCTACAATAGCTGTCCTCACTGCACAGACACTGAAATCTCTCCCGACCATATTTATAATTGCCCTGGCATATTGGCAAAGCTCTTCAAGATCCATCTCCATTCCCCTCACAACTCCTCTATTCCTGAAAAGTTATAGATGTGGTCAGAGCTGTCTTGGACTCTTTTGGATCAATTTGATTCCATTACTTTACTGGATAAAACAACAATAACAATTCCGGGTGAGTCATAAGTTTTTTCCTAGTGAGTCATACATCAATAGATCAGTTTATTATTTCCATCTTGGACTGACTAAACTAAAAATTTCAATATTAACAGGATCATATTTTGAATTGCAATTACATAAAATTTTTCTTAATTTAAGAATGACAGATTAATAAAACTTGCTCTGTATTTAAACTGGTACTGGTTTTAGTATTACTGTTGAAGTTTTATTCTAAATTATAAGTTAATCTGAATTATTAAAAATTTAAAGTCGTATTTTTGTAGTTAATTAACTATATTGAAACTGATAAACTCTGGAGAAAAGAATTTGTTTCACATTTTCAGCAGAAATTAGCAGCCTGTGTAAAAAAGATTTCTTTTTTAAATTATATAAAATATATCTGATGCAGCTTCAGTGTCAAAATTGTCTAAAAATACACATTAATATAAGTTATTTAAAAACAATAATTATTTATTAAAGATTTGGTTAATGGTAGTTTTACATTTCTTTAATCATATAATATAAAGTATCCTATTTAATGTTAATACTTGAAGAATGCAAAAGTGCTTATTTTGTTCTACGTTATAGAACTCGACAAATATAACCTAGATACATCATATTTAACACTTATACCAACTTTTCACCCAATGGAAGCCCAATATTTTCTTAGTAATCTAACACTATTTATGTTGGGCATTAATTAGTAACTGTTTCTAGAATGGTGCTAAGTACCTTACATTCGTGACTCCTAAGTGAGTCACGTAAATTTTAGTTTATTTCCATCTTGTATTGACTGAACTTTGAATTACACATATTATTTCTATTTAGTAAAGAATAATAAATTAATAAGACTTGTTTAGTATTCAACCTGCTACTAATTTCAGTATTATTATAAATCACTATGAAACTTCAATAAATTACTCTGAAATATTCAAAATAACTATTAAATAACTGAAGCTATATTTATGACTAATTTTTAATTATTATTTCTGTTGAAAATTATAAACAAATATTGAAATAGCTTGTTTTACATTTTCAACAGAAATTTGAAGATGGTGTAAATTATTTCTTTCCAAACTGTATGAAATGTTTCTGTTATGACATAGGTCTCAGTATTCTATGCATAAAAAATACATAAATATAGGTCAGTTACATAATTTATATTATCGTGATTAATTATTACTTAACGGTATCACTAATGGTAGTTTTGTATTTCATTAGTAACATATATGTTACTAATATGGCAATAAATGGGCAATTTTTAATAGGATATATCCTATTAAAAATTGCCCATTTATATTTATTTATTATTATTTTTATTTTATGTTTAGTTACATAATATAAGGACATTGGTTCTACACATCATGGAGTTTGTGACTCATTAATTATGACCGTTTCCAGAATAGTGCTAAATTGTTTAAAAAAAATGTCTTTGTAGGATATTTTTCTTTTAGCTGTTTATTTGAATATTTTTTACTTTTACAAATATTCTTAAAACGAACAGTTAAGATAAACGAATATTTTATTATAAAATCAAATGCTTCTTGTTGAAAGAGTCAACAATTTATTATGAAACAAACTAATGACTCCAAACTTTGAAAACAAACAGATTTAATTAACAAAGAAACAAAATTACAAAGGAGTCATATCTGGGTTCGCTAACATTTCTCTCACGCCTGCGTAGCGCACAAAAGTAAGTATCAATACAAAGAAAAGAACGCAGTTTCTTCAGACTGCATCTGGCACCAACCGTCTTCCTATTCACCCTCCCCATCAGAGGCTCTTGAAATCTCAAGTGCTGACTCTCTCTATGAGACACTACGAAAAAGTAGTTTTTATCTTGAAATTTTTAAAATTTAAAAACTATTTTTTAATTAGAAAATATTTTTGATTACATTTTAAATATAATGTATGGATGCGTAAAAAGTATTATAGCTCTAATAATTTTCTGTCTAATAAGTTTCATGTATCTAATAAGTTTTTATTGTTAAATTTATAATAGGTGCTTTTTAGTTATGACCAATTATAGTGAAGAGGCAGCTTTACTGATTACAGTGAAGAGCAAAGTTTAAAGCTGAATGTTAAAACGGAAGTGTATCATCTAAATTGCAAAAATATTTGCATTTTGTTACATAAAATATTTTAGAATAAACTGTTCTACTGTCTGGTTAATATTTTCAGGATATAGTATTTCTGCACCTGGGCAACTTTTGTTGAAAATTAATGTTGAACTATAAGGGAAGTAATATTTTAAAATTTGACTACGAGATGTTAAAGAATTCAGAAACACTTACTAATTAATTATAAACTGAATATTTTTAATTAAATGTAATACAATTTTTGATACTTTTTTTTTTGTTTGAGATAGAGTTATAAGACAGAAATATTAATAAAATAAAGAATTTTTTTCTTCGCGAGAGCCATAAGAAGAAAATGGTTTTAAATGTGTAATTCTCAACTTAGTTTCTTGCAGAAGACAATTTGTAATTTAATTGGTATTCTCTTTATAGGAAAACTTAATTTAGTAAAATAAAAATATTGTAAAACACAACAATGTGATTATACACATTTATACACAGAAAATGAAAATTTGAATACATAAGTTTTTATTGTTAAATTTATAGGTGCTTCTTTAGTATTGATAAGTACTCAGCAATACAGAAATGTAATCCACTTTTAATATTTATATGATAAATAGATCATGTATTCACAATTGGTTGGTAGTAAGTATTTACTTTCTTACTTCATTTCTCTTACTTTTTTGCGTGTTAATCTCAATATAATGTGATTTTCACCATATAACAATAATTTGTAAATTTTGATGAAATTTTAAGTATTGCTTAAAAAATAACAAATCTGTCACTTGTGTTTACTTTTCAAAATGGAATGAAAAATAATAATTTTCAAGTATGACAATTATTTTACTCATATAAGATACAACAATACAGGTTAAATGAAAAAAAATCGTATTTATTGCAATAATTTAAAATAGCTTCCTTCTAATTTAGTATGCCAAAATAAAATCCTTTGCTATCATTATGAGCTACATATAAAGTATACAAACATATTAAGCCAAGATGGGACTTATCTTGGCTGCCTAAATTGGACCAATTTCGGTAGCCAAGCTTGTTTCTTTCTTGGCTGCATAAATTGGATCAATTTTGGCAGGCAGTCTAGGTCCTATCTTGGCAACCCACGTTTGTCCTATATAACGAAATGTAGACCATTCAGGATTGGCCCAATATAGACCGCCAATACTGGTCCTAGACAAAGCCACGATTAGCCAATATAGGGCGAAGCTATTTTGCTACTTGGGTATTTGAGAGGCGCAAAGAAAAGTGATAAAACAAAAATTGAATGGTCTGATAGAGCTGAACAGGAATTTTGGAAATACAGTTCTCTTAGTTCACTCTCATCCAGATGCTAAATTAGTGCTACAAGTAGATACATTAGATTTTGCTATCGGAAGAGCATTATCACAAATAATAAATAACGAATCACATTCGGGTCACCAGTGAGGTAGCGTGTATGTTACTTAAGCAAGTTTGCTAAAACTTAACAACATATTTATTAATATAAGAATTGAAAAACATTCAAACATCACAGATATCGCCAACGAATACTATGCTGCTCGTTCAGATTGTTGGCGTGTTAACATTCAAAGTGTTGCCACTGCTGGATTACAAAACTTTAAGAATTGAATAATGCTGCCACAGATGGATAATGCTTAGGAATTATTTCTCAACACTTGTAGAAAAAAATGTCAACTGCATTTTTAATTGTACTGTCAATTGTATAACTGCATTTTTAGTTATTAGTTTTAAACTGTAGAATACTGTGAAAATTTTTTATCAATAACAAATTTAAAAATATAATGGAATAATATAAATTCAATTACTTGGATTAATTCAAGCGTATTATCACTCTGAGAAAACCCTGAAAATTTCTAAGAGCACATATTCGAGGATTTGTATCAATGGGGAAGTTATATATGTGCCTGTTTACTTTTAATTATATTATTACAAAAATAGTTGCCCCATAGAACAAACTTTCTCAATATTTTTTAGATTTGATCGATGTTTTGGTTTTATATTAATTAAAGGCAACAATGCCGTCTCCCATGTATATGTCATAGAAAAAGTAATCATAGAAAAGTTTGCCAGTTTCAGAGATAGGTGGAAATGTATTTTGCGACTCCTAAACAAAAAATCATTTGGAGACTTTTTTGTAAAATTTCAAAAATGTTTTGATAGGAAGAACGTGTTTCTACTAATATAAAATGGATTGTAGAAGAAATATTTCCGCTAAATCTTGATTGGTATTGTTTTTATCTGTTTTTAGATACATTACGTAAAAATATTTGATTACTAAATTTTATAACAAGTTAGGGAAATATTAAAATTGCAAAAATTTTTGGCACCACCGTTGCAAGGTCCAAGACTCGACTTTGAGTCACAACTCCAAGTTTAAGAATGGGGCGCTCCGTGGCTGAGTGGTCTAAAGCATCACCGCTAATCGCTTGAGAGCGTAGGAGTGTGGGTTCGATTCCCACCATGGCCCTGGGTGTTTTCTTCTTTATTCTTCTGTGGTTGTACATCTGTCATTGTGCTATTTGTCCTGTTATCGTAGAAGACTTACAAGCGGATCTCAAGAATCAAGCATACAAGTCTGAATATATGTAATGTAATAAATAATAAAATAATAATTTAAGAATTCTATTTAATTCAAGAAATTTTCTATTTTGGGAACGCCTTTTTATATAATCTTTTAATTTTTTTACTTGTGTTTCTTTTAAAAGGAGGTAGGGGTAGGCAACATAATAAAGCTACCAGTATTTTTAGGTATTAAAACGAAAGATAAAAACGATTGTTTGAAAGCAGCTGACTAATAGACAAGAAATCTATAGACGTGTTCTTTCTGACCATTTTGAAGATTGTTAATGTCTTGTAAATAAATTTATTACTAGAAAAAGATGGTTTGTCTTACTTTATCGAAGAACACAAAACTAACTTATAGAAAGAAATGCTAATGCATAGATAAACAAAAACAAGAAGCAGAATTCTGCTCTTTTTTTTTTTTAACAAATATCAAATTAGCTTTTGCATCTACTAATACAAACTAATAGAAATCCAAGGATAAGAGCTAAGATGTTTTTATTATAATTCCCTTTGACCACCTTTCGAGCAAAGCTAGATAAGATTTTCGTAACAGTTTTACTTTTCAAACATTATACTCTCCTTTAAAAACTTCACTTCTTTATTAGCACAAAAAGTATATAAATTATTATTGTTTATTTATGGGGTTAGAGCATACACTTTTCCAAAGGTAAATCTATTTTTTTAGACCTTGTGATTCACCCTGTGACATAAGTGTTGTCTAAAAAAGACAGAAATTTTATAATGATTTTATAAATATATGAATTTATTATGATTTATATTTATTTTTATGGTTTAATATTTATTATGATTTCATAAATACAGAATAGGTTATTATATGCATACTATATTAAAATACATTCTTTTAAACCTCGTTTAAAGTAAAACGCGCAAGATACATAATAGCAATAAGTATATCAAATGATAAATTTATTGTGAAACAAATTTAAATATATAAAGAAACTAATCATTTTCAGCTAAAGTTAGTTCTCGTAATTATAATTAGTAGAATTCTAATAATTAGTCTGCATATATACTGTTAGCCAATCTTGAGTAACTCGGTGTATAGTTACTAACTGTTAATTTTGTTCTGGAATCCGCGTGGTTTTCGGTGAAACGGGAACATCAAAGCTACAATGAAAAACTCCACTCTTATTAGGTGGCTTTTTTCAAGTTAACTTTGGAGGGCTCCACTTTTTCATGATGACTTTCAACTTATCGTTAAAAATACAAATTCACAGAGGTAGACTGAGCCAAAAAAAGTTCTTTGGCTCAACCGTATGATATTTAATAAACTAGAACTATTTTAACATAGGATATTTTACTTTGTCGATTAGATTACAAAATTTATTCTACGTGCTTTTAAAATAATGTTATTTCGAAAGTGAAAAGCTCCATTTTCTATAAGAAATATAAATGGAATATTTTCACTGGAAAATACACAAACTCCAGGTTGACAGCAAAGTAGACAAAAAAGATAAACTTTCATTTAATCAATTCATTCAACCAGAATTTCAAATGCGTCGAGAAGAATTGAATATTGCGATGTCAGTTCCATTCATTACCCAATGCATTATAAGAGCATTTTTAGAGGCTGATTGGTTGGGTTTTATGTCGCAAGGTACAGAAATGAACATGCTGCGCCAAATGTATTTTTAGAGAATCTTATACATAATTCTAAGCACAGAAGCTGTATATCTCATATAATTTTTTATTTCAAATCTTTACTGAAATGAAAAGCTATTAAACAATTCTTTATAAACAATTTTCGAAAATTTATGTATAAAGAAAGTAAGACAGTGAATTATGGAAGTACAGTGAACTATGAACTATATAATGTCAAAATTAATTATATTTTTCTTACTTTATTTAAACGTACAAACTTAAATTTACTTAAAAATTATTTAAAAATAAATTATTTTTAGTAACATTTTTTAAACCATAAAATTTTCGCTGTAAATAAACCTGCTTTTTATTACTCTCCCCGCACCTCGAATGATGAACCTATGAATTTTCCCTGATTATTGTTATACACCGCTCGGATATTCACGTAATAATCAAATTAAATTTTTTATGAATGCATTTAACATCTATTTCTGGCTACTGATTGTATACATCCACACCAAGAAGGAATGGCCAAAAAATTATGCAAATTTCAGGGTAAACGCACCTTACCGAGTTATTCAAATGATGCGAAATGTACAGCTCTTCAGCGCACGTAGGGTAAGATAGAAAGCGAAGAACCGGCAGAATGGGCAATATTCGTACCATTATTGCTGCTTGGAAAATAATCGTTGAAAGTTTGTTCTGTAATTGCAAGAACCCATGTAATTGCAGAGAATGCCAAACCATCGTCGACAGAATCAGTTACAGCAGACAGACAAGTTTATGAGGGGGATGGTGATAGGACTGAGAAGGGCAGGTTGGTATTTATGCAAATCGCTGCTGACAGACACCTGGGTGCGTCCACAGTGCTACGACTGTGGTGAATATGGTTGTAACAAGGAATTGTGGAACATTCGTGTGGTGCCGGTGATGTCTGCGATCATTAGTGACATTAACGGCATCCCGCAAAGTCCGTGACGCCAGTCACTGAATTTTTGGGTGATGTCAGCACGCGTCCGACGGAAGGTGGTGGCAGCCCCGCAAAACCCGTCGACCGAAATTCTGCAGCATGTGCAAAACACTCTGGATAATCCCATATCAACCAGATCATTTGCCATTGATTGGTTTGTTAGTGGCCTGTGCTTATGGCGTAAATTAAGAAGACTACAGTTGACCTTACAGCATAGACGTCAACGTCCGGAATGGTGTCGGATTTGAGCGATGTAAACAAAGAGCATAGGATTGTCTTCTCATATGAGTCACGCTTCTGTTTCTTCAGTGATAGTCACCAATTACGAGTGTGCCGTAAATGTGGAAACAGATCTAATCCTGCAGCAATTTTTTTTTTTAAAAAAAAAATATAGTTAGATATTTTAAAGAACACCCTACTGCCAGCCAATGCGGCATCATGATTTAAAACGCTATTTGCAATTCGAGGTCATCTCTAGTTTGCATTCACGGCACTATAACAGCCCAACGTTATGTAGATGATGTGCTGCGGCCGATGACACTCTCCTACCTTCAGAGGGTGCCTAATGCCTTTTATCAGCACGATAACGTCGGATCGCACATTGCTTAGATTAGCTAACATGCCGTGCAAGGTGTACAGCTGTTTCCCTAGACACCGTGCAGGCCAGATCTCTCACCAATCGAACGTTTGGAATATGATTGGATGCCATTTGCAGACCCTGACATTGCCGCCTTCAGAAGTACTTTGGCAAATGGTTGACAAGGAATGGAAAACCATTCCTCAGGACGCCATCCGTATTCTCATTGACTTTGTACTCTGACTGATGCTTCGTGTATCGCCGTCCACGGTAGTCAGGTTTTATTCATTAATTTTTTTTATTTACTTAAACTACTAGAAAATTATTTGAAATAAAAGTATCGTAAGTAAAGGAGTTGAAATTTTTAATTTTAATTAAGATTTTACAGATAAAGCTCATCGTGTTCTAGTGGAAGATGCTGAGCTCAATTCCAGCTATTGTTCACCAGCTGGAAATGATTGTTTTCTGCATGCCCATTTGTCAGGATGAGTATTTAGGAGTCATCCAGACTTGCTCCTTGCGCGATAGATGAATGTTTCATTACTTATGAAAAGTCCTAACAGAATGTAAAAGTACGCGATGGACCAGCCTTTAAGACCAAAACCTGACAAAGCAGTCATCCGAGGCAATTGCCCCGGGCCTCCAAATCAAGTAGAAAGTTTATTTTACGTTCGTTGTCAATCGAATAGAATAGTCTGGCAAATCAAATAGAAAGTTTGTTCTTGTGAAGCAGAATGCCCTCCCCCTAAAGAAGTTTTTGTCTAGGTCCCAAGTAGGGTAGTTGGGCCCAACATTAATGGAATGTGGATATTGAATTTCTTATGCTAAATATCGATAGTAACACTTTGAAAATTTTCCTTCAGCATTTTGTGACTATGAACCATCATAAATATTGTGGAAAGCAATAAAAATAAAGATACTGTACAATACTTTACAATTCAGTCTTTGAGCTCCATTAAAAGTGACTCAAAGAAAGTCTTTGATTTACAGAAGATAATAATTCGGCATGATATAGAAAGTGTGCAAAGAAAGAATCTTCTAAACATTTTTAGAAACATTAACAAATAAAGCGGTACAATTTTTAAATTAATAGAATTTTATAAATTTAAAAGGGATCTTACAGCCGTATTTTTCAAATATTCTGTTAGTACTGATTATTTATTATTCATAAGAAACAGTGTAATATACAATTATGTATTAAAACCTCATCGTCGCAAGAGAGTGTTCCTGGGAGGAGTGACAGATGTACGTCGGGAGTATACACTCCTGGTAGGATTACCTAAGGCAAGAAGGTCACTCCATCATTCCCAGCTAACACTAACAGGCAAGGAGCTAAGACAGATTTCTACCTTATGGTGCTCCAGTGCTCGGATGACAGAAGCTGCACTTTACTCCTATGTTAGCTGGTGGATATTTGAAAGAAGTAACTATTTTCTGGAGGTAGAAGGGGTTTCATATTTGTCCCAAATGCCAGCAAGAACAGACATTACTTCAACACATCTTGGACTGGACTGGGAGGATACTCACAATTGTCTACTTCCTGTATCAGATTTCATTAATTTCAACGGTTCCATCTATCTGCTTTTGACTCCGTCAGAGCAGATGGAAGATCAGAAACAACAAAAAACAAAGAAAAATCTTGCATGCATATTTAGAAAAAAGCGATAAGCTTTTACAATATCCTTCCTTAATGGCATGACAACCCAAAGTGGACCCTGACCTCTTCAAGAAGCTTTTTCCATGCTAATTCTCTAGTTGCCAAAGTTCTTCAATATTTAACACCGGGTTTTTTTTAAAAGCCATCTATTCAACTTAAATTTGGTTTGACATTAATTTTTTTATGGTACACCTCTAACTTATTATAAAATAGCTAGCTCATTTAATTCTTTCAGTTTAATGAAAATAATATCAGGTTCATTAAAAGAACTAAATTTGATCTTCTCTCAACAACACATTTTTTTATATATATTTTTTCCAAAAAATACATCTTTAAATTCTTCTTTCATAAATGCCAAAACCTCATTTGTATCACATCATTGAGCTCCAAATTAAAAAAAATATTTACGAGACATTTTTTATGCATACTAATATATTCTTTTAGTAAAAACAAAGAAAAATCTCAGACACAAGCTAATACTTTAAAAAGTGATAAGTTTTTATAACATATATAATAAAATTTTATATGAGTTTTTGATAAATTCATAAATTGTCAGTATGAATCAGCATATTGTGAGAATTCCCAATGTAGAAAAATAATAAACCTTCACAGCATATATTTTAAATAAAAAGTAACTTATTTTTAAAGACTTTAAAATAAATGTATTTAAATTTCTTGTTTTTTTCACTATATAAAATTTTTTAAATAACGTCATTATGAAGAGATGTTTGGTTTGGTTTGTTTGTTGCTCAACAGTCATTTTTTGCACACGAGGGCTAATTAGACTGGGACCTACTATGAAGAGATGGTCAATGCTTAAAAGTAAGAATATATTTTTAATGAACATCAGAGATGAAAGGAAAAAACCATTCCCAAAAGGTAATATAATTGAAAGTTTAAATTCACATTTAAACCAAAACAAATTCCCCTTAAACTTATCAAAACTTGGAATAAACAAATTTCATTAATTTTATGAATAAATGAACTTTTGACGTCTGCAAAATATCTAATTTTATTTCAACTTCTATGTACAAGTTAATAAATAAATATACATAATGATGAGTTTCCATTTCAGTCTAATGTAACACACAGTAAATCTGGAAAAAATGAGAAGATTCATTATTTATTAAAATATTGAAAAATATGTAAATTTGAAAATCAGAATAAAATTGCAAAAAATCCACATATATATTTTTAAATTTCATTTTTTGGACCTCAACAATATATAGTCTGCAAAGTAATTTAGTTTGATTCATAAAAATTAGTAAATATATACACATTTTTAAAAAAATATAACTAAAATTTGTTTAGTAACTTAAATCTCTTAATTAAAAATACAACAAATACTACTATAGGTGAGTCAGATGAATAAAATTTGAAATAAACAGGCAAGGGTTCTTGCATTATAGTTGAACTATAAATTATACCACTAACTTTTGCATGCTTAATAATTTTATTTTAAAAAACCACATTTGAAAGTTATTATACACAAATTCCATCAATACAAATCTCTATGATTCATTTAAAATTAAATAAACAATATTCAATCATTAATGAAGAGTTATTGTAAATAAAGGTGCAGCAGTTTTGTCACTGTTTATGACAATAGATAGTCTAAAAAATTTATTGACTTTGTGTCAATGAACATCAAAATTTAAAATGAAATTGAAAACTAAATAATTTTCGTTAAATTATCAGAGAGAAAAATCACTATATAATGTAGCAATTAAAATATCGTTGCTTAAAATATTTAGAACTATAAAAGAAATCAAATATT
This sequence comes from Latrodectus hesperus, assembly GCA_037975125.1. NCBI lineage: Eukaryota > Metazoa > Arthropoda > Arachnida > Araneae > Theridiidae > Latrodectus > Latrodectus hesperus. The sequence continues at coordinate 91,270,552 of CM075850.1, forward strand.
ATAAATAATCAGTAATAAAGGATAAGTAATCAATATCAGTAATGAATTAAATTGTCATGACCAGCTCAATATATTACTAACATTTATTTTCAAGTTTGCAGAAAATAACAGTTCTAACAGAAAAACTTTTTTTTTTAATTATTTATGAGCTGATATTGCATTATTGACAATGTATTGGAATTTTATTTTGAATTGCTACACAAGATAATTTTAATGTGATAAAACATGTGAATTCCAATTAACATACATAACTGCTTGTGGGATCTAAGATGGACAAAAAGAAAAATGAAAGGATTACTAATATATTTCTTGACATATTGGTAATAAAATATGAAAAAGATTATAATCATGTTGGTATTTCTCTTCAATACAAATATCAGAGTAATTTATAAAATTTTTAATGTAATATTTCATTTATCTTCTCACAAAGAAACCTTGTTTACAAGCTCTCATATCAAAGAGTTTTTCAATTCTTTCCCCTTTTTGTTTTTATATAGACAAACAAAATTCATAATAAATATTATAAAATTATTTAAAAATAAAAGTTAATGTATTTTTAAGTTGATATTATTAAAAGAGAAATAAATTTACTAAATACTTCTAAATTGGGAAAATTTAATTTATGGATCATATTGACATTTCATTTCAACATGATTGAAATAATTACTTTGAAATGAATAATATAAGAAAAATATTCATACCACTGAGAGCTTTTTTCAGGTCTGAAATGTCCCAAAACTGACAAAGCGTATTTACATTTCCAGTACTCTGATAGTGACTAAAAGAATATATTCTTGCATAATGACTAAATTGTTAAAGATCATAAGGAGATAGTATTAAATAATATTTACAATATGAAAAATATATATAAGCACTAAGGCAAGAAACAAATCAAAAATTTTTTAAACCAATTGGTTTAAAAATAAATAAGCATTAAAATAATAATGCATTTTGGATGGCCATTAGTGTGTGGGCAAGTTCATAATTATGAACACACTAATGGCCATCCAAAATGCAACACCAGAGTTTATAAGATATCACAGAAAAATTTATTTTGCACAATATACAAAGATCAAATAATTTAATTATAACCTCGTGAGGAGTGTGGATATTCAATAGTTAGAGTAACTGCCATAATCAGTTATAACCACTGTAACACATGGCATAGACTCATTAAGCCTTGGATGTATCCTTAAGAGTACAAACATGTCAAAGAAGCAATTCAATTTGATGAGTAAAAAATTCTTGAATACAGTTTGCGTGGGTCAGGCTGTTGGAATACAGCTGAATTGCAAATGCTAAAGGTATGGGAAGACTATGGGTTCAAACACTTCAGAGATATAGCACTGGCAGGTTAGTATACCAGTTATGCATACTAAAGGGATGAGGGAATAAGATCCCATACCGTTCTTAACCTTGATACCAGTAGAGAATTAGTGTGATAATGCATAACACAACAGTTCAGTGATATTTCCAGACACAAATCCTATTATTATGATGTAGCAGACAGAAGGAAGATTTGTTAGTAAAGACAATGCTTTTCCATTTCATTGTCCATGTCTGTTATATATTGCACAATAGGTAGCACAAGCTCCTGTGTTTGAAATCAAGGGTAAAAAAGCAATGGACACCTTGAGGACGTACCCCACAGCTGCAAACAATGTTGAATAGTATAAGGAGATGTTGAATTGTATTATTTGCATCAATGCATATTGTGTGCAATAGATTCAGTGGCAAATTGAAACTATTGTGCTAATTGTTCATATAACAAAACAGTCCATCTCTGCCATGCACAAAATATGACTATTCATGTGCAGTGGTGCAATAAGGTAGAAAAGAGTAGTTCTGTCATTCTGCAGTTCGATCCTGTATCCAGCAGTTATAAATCCACATTCTATCTGCTTGGTTTGATACATGACAACAATCCTCAGAAACTACTATTTTTCCCCTGTTGAACTCAGAAACACTCGCAAAATGCTCTCAATATCATCTCATGCAAAAAGAAAAAATGACATACTTCAAATCAGTAATCTTTTCTCCCTTTCATAGATCACTTGCAGGTGATGCTATAGTCACTCACGATATGTGTATATGATGCAATATTATTGATTTACATACTTCATTGTTGCAAAAGCATGAGTATATTTCTCATGATTTGCCTGTTTCTTTTGGCAAGACCCCCCCCACATATGTATATAAATATCATGAATTATTACAGAAGGGCAGAGAAGAATTAAAGGAACTTAAAAAATAAGAGAACATATTTTGGTTACATGAAAATTAGATATTATAATTATTTGTTTGAAGTATGGAATTTTGTAACTATACATCCAAACTTTATCATTATTTTAACATAGAAACTATTTTCATATAAAACTGTCAAATCCATGAAACAATATTTCAATGCATGCTAGTTTAACTCTTACATAGTTAATCAATGAAACATGTTTTAAATATTCACAATATCTTTAAATACCAAAACTTAAAAAAATTTATTAGAAACATTTATCTGCATATATCAGTTACAAATTTGAATGTTAAAAGATCCTTAATATAAAAAAATAATTTTTATTTTTAACTTACAGAAATTTTATTATTTTATAATATTATAGAATATATTCAGAATAAGGTTTTACAAAATAAATTCTATTTGCAATAAAAAATTACTTCGAATATTATTGGCGAAAGCATTTTTAATGAGAAAACAATTTAAGCAAATATATTTTGTGCTGCATTCTTATTTGAAAAATGATTATATTAAAATTCAATGATAAACAAGGGAATTAAAAACTACTTACTAGAGCAATGATTAGGAAATTAAATTACATATTTAAATAAAAATACAGTATAAGTTGAACGAACAAATTTTTTAGCTGAAATCTGTAATTCAATTCAAATATAAATTTAATTATTTAGATTTCTTTTTATGTAAGATCAAATAAATCATACAATTTTACTTATTAAACTTTTTTAAATATGCCACACAAGGATACTCATCATGAAATTTTCTTTGAAACATATCAAATGCTTCTATTTTACTAGCTATAGAGAACGATTCAGGACTGCCAACAGTAAGTTCCTTAAAACTTAATTTATCACAGAGACTTCTGTACACATTCCATACTTTATGACACTGTATGGTAATAGACGAAGCAATGTTTTCTAACTGGTTCCTATAAAATGAATCACAGAAGTTTTTTTTTTATTTTTTATTATAAAATATGGATACAAATTAATAATCAATGCTGAAAACTGGTTTTTATTTTAGATATATTAATACTGTAGTTTTTTTTTTTTTTTTTAAATACTAAAACCATGCTAATAAAACAAAGAAATGTGTCCACGAATAATTTAATAAATAAGAAATTTTCAAAATAGTTATACAGTTTACAGTAGTATAAATTAAATGTTTTATATGATAACTTATCAAATTTATTTATTACTTTTGTTTGTAAGTCAAGCATTTGCAATTATGATGATTTCTTTATTAATAGAATGACCAGGATTTCAATTAATTTAAATGTCCACCAGTGTTGTTTCAATAGCCTAAAATAAAGCATATAAAATAATAACTAAGTAATTATCAGACTACTGTTCAGTAGTCTGTGTTTAGTTTTAAAACTTTAATGTTATTTAATATATATTATAACCCTTTATATTATAAAGACAGCTCATCCCCATTCAATTCATTCTCAGACTCTGGCAATAAATTAATAATTTTATCAGAACTCCAACTTTTCCAGTATTCGTTTCTGGGGGTCTGCTCCACACAACATTCAAAAATTAAAAAAAAACTTTTTTGCGAGCAGATAAGCTAATGCTATGTAACAAAACACTTAGTTACAACAATTTTAATATGATTAATTCATTTCTGCTCTGAACCATTTAACATTTTATTCAAACTCACACAAATGTGCAATAGTACTTTGAAAAGTTTGTTTTACTAATGCTATCTACTTATAAAACTTTTTAGTTGAATGATGGCTATTTATAATGATAAACTGACTTGATATTGAAACGATACCAGAAGATAGTTTTTTTAATTAAACTAGAATCATAAAACATCTTCTGTGTAATCATCTTGGTAAATCATTAACTCGTGAAACTTTTTTTAATTTTTTGCAAAAATGTGATTTGCTGAAGTTTTTGTAAAGAATTACATCACAAGAACATACTTAATCAGTTCTGGTGTCAAATCAACACTGATGAATGTTCTTCGGTTGATTTTCTCTTCGATATTGGATTTTACAATCAAGGTATCTGTTAAAAGTATTTTGTATGAAGCTCTTAATCTAAAATAACATAACGCCATCTATAAGGGTCTCCTACTTTGTTTACAACATCTGAAAATCTTTTAATGGAGCTGAAGTGTAATTTTTTAGTATCAAGCTATTGTAGTTAATCAAATAAAGACAAGGTCATCACATTCATATACAATATAGTGTGCCATTTCTTCACATTCTTAGCATTTTTTACACATAGTTTTTATTAAAAAAGTCCCATAATATGAAGTTTTCTTATCCTGTCTATAAAGGCAGTCAAGTAATAGCTTTTTACTTTATGCCACAAAAAGGGGCTGGAGGTCTTCATTTCTAATTCAGCTGATTTATTCTAGATTTCTTTATATTGTAAAGGCAGATCTAGCACAGTACTTCAATCAGCATGAGCTAAGGCTTTAAATCTTAGGAAATAATATATTTAATTTAAATCACATATAATTAAAGCAAAAGAACAAATTATTCACATTAAAAAATTGGTTACAAATTTATTACTCAATCTCATTATGTTTGTTCAAGTTATTGAATTGCAGTTTTATTTTAACTAAACTTTCCTTAAATATTGTATTTTTTGTGAAAAATAAGAATATTAACAAAAATTTGAAGTAATAAATTTCAGGATATGACAATGGCTGCATGCATAACAATAAGGCTTTGATGTAATAGGATTAGAATTTTTATATGCAAAATAAATTGCAAATTTTTTATTTTAAAATTAAATTTTATCTTAAAATAATAATTTTAAAAACTAAAGTTGTATAACTTATTATTTATCATTAGAATATATGCAAAAAATACAGTTAATCTAATAGTAAAAATTAATACTAACATTATTATCAGTATCTCTTCTTCAACCATTTCTTTTTTTAGAGTAAACTCAAAATTTTTTTTAACATCAGAATCATTTTTATCAACATTAGTATTTTTTATATTTACTGATGTATTAGCTTCTAAGCATGTTTTGTGAGCAGATAGCAATGTTAAATGTGGCAAGCATGATTCCACATCCATGACATATTTCTTAACCAACTCCTCTAAGGTATTGTTGGAATCTGATATAGCTTGCTCAATCTTTTGCTTTGCAGTCATGATTTATTCTAAGGAAACAATGAGAATATTCCTACAAATGGAAAGATATACTTAAGCAAATAAAAATAGCAATCATATAGCAAAAAAAAAATTAATTCTTTTAAGAATGGTAAATTAATGTAATCATATTAATTTTTTATAATACCTATTTAATATAAAATGGTTACATATATTGCTAATTTCATATGCATAAAGCAAAAATTCCTTTAACTAATTAAGAGAAAATAAAATGAATTTTATAGAATAAATAAGCCAGATTTAAAAAAATAAAGTAGAGTGAATAGCAAATATATACTAAATTAACATAAATGAAATATAATATAAGCAATGGCATAACATGAATCAAGTCAATGTTCAGATATAAATGATAAAAATTGAGTGGTGACCAATGATGTTTTGTTCTTTCATAAGTGTACCAATACAAAATAATTAAAAATATTGAAAAAATATTATTAATGAAATTGCATTCTAAGATGCTTGAAATTCTTTTAGAAACAACTAAATCACTACAATAAATTATATATAAAATATTATTCACATTAAAATTCCTTATTGTTTATAGACAGTGTAAGAAATTTTCTTCAAGATATATGTCTCACGTTGTATAGATAAACACTTTTACAACTATTTTTACTTAAAAAAAGATAAAATTCATAAGGTGAAAAAGTATGGAACATTTAAGTTGTAATTACAGGCTTATTTTCCAGCATTATTCCATAATTATTTATCCAATAAATATAGGACATTGTTTTAGGAGATTGTTGGTAATTGGTGATTCAGAGAAAAACATTTTGCCATCATACAATGAAATATTAATTTTTATTCATAAAAATTTCTTTTGTTTGGAATGAATCAATTACATGCTTCTAAATTGGTAATTCCCTAAAAAATTTTAATATTTACATTTCATTAACTTTCAATAAATATTAATCCTTAGGATAACTTTATATTTAAAGAGAATAGATAGCAAATATACAACATTAAGCTTTTGGTGATTATTTCTAGTACAATATTTAATAGTAGAACTAAACTAATATTTAAAATGAGTGAAATTTAATAGAAATAATAATTTGCATCAGTTATGCAAAATGTGAGCATAAAGTGTGCAATCTAAGAAAAATATAGAAGCATAAGGTAACTAATTTTATGTTATTTATAATAGTATATTATAAGTATAATTTTATAAAATAATAATTTAATTATAAGATATCTTGAATAAATTACTAGGCAAATTAAGTTTCAAAAGTAATATGGAAATTAATACAATTGAAAAACTGCAACTCGGATAAATTTTCTAAGCAAATAAATGAAAATTCAAGGTAGCAAAAATTCAGCACACTTTTATATATATATATATATATATATATATATATATACATATATATATATATTTGTGAGTATGTATTTCCTTTCCTGTTCAAAAAGAACTTATTGTCATTTATTTTGACAACCCCAACTGACAAATCGATAAAAATTTTAATATTTTGAAGATAAGTTAACATCTGAAAGAATGTTCTTAGCATTAGGTCAACAGCCAATGGGTTTGATTTCTATCACAAGTGTGAATTTCCCAGTAGTAATCTAGTAGATTTAAACTAGATTTTAAAGTAATCTAGTTGGCACATAAAATTAAATTAATATGAAATGCCCAAATTTCAGAATTTGCTACATTTAATCTTTTATTGCTTTAGGAGATTGGTGACAATCCTTACTTTAATCCTTAAATACTATACTTTTTAGTAGTTTTTTTTTTTTTTGCAATGCAATGTTTCAAAAGGTTAATTATAACCTATTTAAAATAATTCCAAGCTAAAGTTATTAATTAATATTATCCTTAATTGGTAGTTAAATGGGATTCATTCAATTTTACAATGCAATCTGTTTTGTTCATGAGCTAAATTTTTTAGAACTTCATACATATGCAACTTCATACATATAATATGAATAAATGTTGAAGCTTTTGCTTTATCTCATTTTTCTACATTTATGCTTGAAACATTAATGTATAAAGTTGTGATATAAAGTTAAGTTTTATTTTTGAACTGAATAAAATTTGAAATGTTCAATTTTCATGTTAAACTAGCATAAGATATAATTGTTGACTAATTGAATTTGCATTTTTTTAAATTAGAATTATTTGAGTAGTGATAATGATTCTTATATAAGTGATGTTAGGCAATTACTTTTACTTTGTCATTTGATTAAAATTGCTGTTGTAAGAATTTACACAAGTTATCAAATATATGTAGAAAAATTTGACATACGTATACATGAAAAGAGAATTGCAATACTTGTAAATTAGAATTCGGGTTTTAATAAAAATGTATGCAATTTATATTATTGATTTAACTTTATAGCCTGGTTGTCTCCTGTGAAGCATTTATGCTGATGTTTTTTTTTTTTTTTTTTTAAATGGGCACCACTGCTCAGTTAATTAAAACCAATTTTTAATTTAAATAATTGGTGTTATTTATATTTATTGATATTGTTTTATTATCTAGTTGTCTAAAGAGCACAATTACATTCATACTGGTGTTTTTAAAGAGGGTGCTATTGGCCAGTTAATTAAAATATGACCCCAAAAAGTGTTATTATTGATTTAGATTTACATGCCTATATTGCCTATTACATGCCTAGATTTAGATTAATACATGCCTATATTGTCACATGAGATGTATTTGTAAAGTGTTTGTTATCTTTTGATAAATTGAAAGATAAATATTTAGAAAAGTTGATAACATTTATTTTATTGACCAAGGAATAATACTATTCATTTTTATAGCTGTATTATGTTTTTTATAATTTGTACGTTCTATAAAATTAGTTTTCATATAGTTTAGCAGTAATTATAATCATGTAATCAAAATTAGAAAGAGTGTGATATTCAAAATTTGAATTTGAACAATATAAGTATTTTAAAAATCGGATATTGAACGAAGTGATGCAATTTAGGTTGTCGAGATAAATGTGCAGCATTTGGAATTTTCATATTAAAATTTTAAAGATTTTAGTTGTTTCAAATCTAGGAACCGGTTACTAGTAAATTTCTGAATTTTTCAGTTCAAATAATGGCTATCTTTACATTTCTCAGTAAAAAAGATACTAAAGGCATAACATTTTTACTGCTGTAATCTAAAGATTTAGTGCTTAGATGTTTATACAGAACAATTGGTACAGAAAAAATATAATACACCATTCATTAGACTAAACACAAAAGATAAGGTGTATACGAAAATACATAAATAAAAATTAAAAATATATATTTAAAAACTAAAACAAATTGATAGTAATTAGTACTTGGCTAAAAAAAATTCTCATTCAAAAAAAATTTATAAAATTCTTTAAGAAATATATGAAAGCCACTTATTGAAAAGGATTGCTTGCACAAGAAAATTCAGAAATTCCAAATAACATGAACAACTTTCAAACGACATCAGAATCAAGAAATGGTCACAAAAGCAAAACACTCTGACAAAATGGCTATGGCGACGATATATAGATTCAAGGTTGTTAAAACTAACTTATGAAACAGGTTTGGTCAAGTTCCACCCGACCCTTCTAAGGGTTTGGGTATCTACATCAATACAAGGGCACAAGAAAATCTAAAACATTTTAAATGTTTTCTGGGGTTCTCTGTACAGTTAACAGGAAGTAAAGAAAAGAAAAAACTCCTTAGAATCAAAAGGAATAAAATTAATTTGAGAGAGGTTAGTAGCATACTCTATGATTTGATAAACACATTTTTATTACTGTAATTTTTCGTACACGCAACTTTTATTTGGAATTAAATAATACAAGAATGTAATCATTCTACTAAATTTTTGTCGTTTATTAATCGATTCCTTAATCTATGACTTTTAATTTGAACTAATATTAGATTTTAAGATAGGTTTACGTTAAGTAACAAAGGAAATAATGATTGAGATTTTAAAGGTAAGAAAAAATTGGACTTTGAATAAAAGAAATCATAAAAATTATAGGGTTTCTCAAGTGAAACAAATATATCAGCATTCAAAGCAAACAAAATTATCTATGATAATAATAGTTTCCAAAAGTTCCTTGCTAATCACATATTTCAACTGAAAAAAATTTCCATACTGAAAAATATTACAATTAACAGTTCAGGAAAATATTGATTATACATCAAGTTTTTTTTGTTAAATATTTTACAATGTGGAGATGTTTATACAAAACAACCAATAAATATAATATACTATTCATTAAATTAAAAACATAAAAGATAAGGTGTATATGAAAATACGTAAGTAAAAAATAAAATATATTATACTAAAAGCTAACACTTATAAACTAAAAAATGAAAAAACAAATTAATAGGAATTTTTTCAGTATTAAGATATAATATTATCTCTTTCTCTAAAAAAATTACAAAATTCTCAAAGAAATCTGGTTTATTAGTCACTTACCAAAAGAAAATTGCCTTCACAAGAAAATGGAAAAATTCCAGATAATACGAACAATCTTCAAATCACGCCAAAATCAAGAGAAGTGGTTACAGTCGCAAAACCCCGCGAGAAAATGACTGTGGGTAGAGATAATCGTTATTTACCGTAACTGTTATTTTATCACAGTTATATGTTTCTAAACGTTATTAGTATAATCTGTTATTATAAAAATAGCGTTTCAGTAACAGAACTTAAAATTACTCCTAGCTGCCATGAGATGTCATACAATTTGGCAATTTATTGCTTGATGAATCGATATTGTCCCCACACTGTAACACTTTTAAAATTTGAGCTGATAACAGTTACCAATAGCTGTTATAAAATAATGAAATCAGCGACTTTTGATTAGCGAAAAAATTGCGGTAAGCCATTCATTTTTATGTAAGAACACCTCAAAGTCGCCAATAACGAATTGTTATTGGTGATATTGAGATGTTATTAGCGATATTGAACATTTATTGGCGATATTGAAGTGTATTAAATAATATTTTGGGATATTTATTTATTTTATTACATTACATATATTCAGACTTGTATGCTTGATTCTTGAGATCCGCTTGTAAGTCTTCGTCGATAAAAGGACAAATAGCACAATGACAGATGTACAACCACAGAAGAATAACGAAGAAAACACCCAGAGCCACGGTGGGAATCGAACCCACACTCCTACGCTCTCAAGCGATTAGCGGTGATGCTTTAGACCACTCAGCGCCCTATATTTTGGGAGGATTGCCCGTTAGAAAATATTTGATTTTAAACTGAGTGGTACATTATTAGTTAACCGTTCGAATTTCTTGTTGTGAATTTCTGCGAAAATCGTAGAAATATTATTCTGGAGAATAGCATTTCTTACAAATATTGCTATATCATGTTTTAGTCATGATTTTCTAAGCATTTTTCTCAAAATTTACATCAGAAAATATTTTTAGTTACTTTAAGGATTTTTCTTCTCAAAGGAAAATTAATCATGCTTTCCTTGTAAACAGGTTTAGTTTAAAGTTTCCTTTTCCTTTTGGAAAATATTTGTTTTTAATTGACCTATGAATGACTTTAGAATTTTAATACATTTTCAGTCTGAATATATATATATATATATATATATATATATATATATATATATATATATATATATATATATATATATATATATATATATATATATATATATATATATATATATATATATATATATAAATCTATAATTAATTTCTTTACACTTAAAATTTTAAAATATCAGTAACAAATGAGTTTAAAATAATTTTAAAGTGTCTTTTAAGAAAAATGTTCTTCATAGAAATTTTATGACTAAGAAAACTATGCAGTAAAAAATAGACATGTTAAATCAAGATTTACAATATATATATTTTGAAAAAATAAATATTTTAATAAATATATATTTATGTAATGCTATTTACTGTGTCTTCTTATTAAAATTTCTTTAAAAAGTTTTAAATATATATGTTTTTAGAAATTTCTCACTTTATTTCCGTTTAAAATTTTAAATTATTTCCTCTTTATGGTTTTCTTTTAGTTGTTAGATTTTCTACAAAGTACAGTAGCAGTTTTCCGTTTTTGGTAATTACTTTCAAGAAAGCCAAATCTGTTTTTACATAAGTGCCCTAATTTGTGAACTAAAAGAATCGCAACTTGAAAAACACATTTTTATTAATTTAATTTTTCATTCACGCAACTTTTATTTGGAATTAAATAGTAATGCAAGAATGTAATCATTCTACTGAGTTTTTGTCGTTTATTAATTGATTATTTTAATTTAAACTTTCCTTACCGTTAGTAGAATTGTACTATGAAATCGAGTCTTAGAGTGCAGCTGTGGTAGAATACACAATGGTAGTGCAGCTATAGAGAATTTTACCCTCCCTCCAACCGCCTTCTTAAATGCTCAAATTTTTCCCAACAGAAGTTTCTTTGGCTTGTAATGGAAGACGAGCTGTACGTGTAAGAAAGATTTAAAAATTAAGTAAGAAGTCAGAGAGGATAATTTTGCCTAAAAATTAATGTCTTGTGTGATCAGATTTTCTCCCTGAAAATATTTCCAAAAATCAAATTCCAAAAGTTTTAACGAGTTTTCCAAAAGTCAAATCAAAAATTTTAATGAGGTATTGGCATTAATGCAAAAATTTTCTTTTTATTTTATTTTAAAAATTGTTCCCAATCAAATATGGGTATAAATGTATAAAAAAATTATGGTTATGCCTCACCATAATTTTTTCTAGTCTTGCACGACTGGAAAAAGTATGCTGAGGCATAACATCTTCCTCTTATTTAAAACCACACTTGATTTATTTTTTTTCATCCTGATTTCCAAAGTGTTTTACAAGTTGCGGCTGTCTGGAAGAGAAATTGAACTTTTTGAACAGGATCCTAGAATCTGTTCTCCTTTTCTACTATTAAAAAAATTAAAAACACAAACGTTAGTAACTAGTTTAAAATATTCATTATAAATATTCTCAATCGAATTTTTTGCTGCTCTGAAATTTTTAATCTTTGAGAATTTAGGCAGTCACAAATAATTGAACACAAAGATCGACAGTGTCCATACCAATTATCAGAATCTACTTGCGTTTGTTCTGGATCTAGAAAACAAATATTTATTTTACTGACTTATCTAGAAATTATTCCTAGTTATCTGTAAAAATAATAACTCATTTCTAAGCTGAATTTATCATGGGATGAATTATTTTTCTTCTGCGCTTCCTACTTATTCTTTCCGCGAACACAATAAATTTTAACTGTCATTCTAATTATATAACAAGTTTGAATAAATTTAATCAAAAGTATTTTATTACTATCAAACTGCAATAAGAAATGTTCAAATTTCATAAATAAACTACGATAAATATTAAATGTAAACATTAATATTAACTATCATCTCTTGAATTTTATAATAATTATTGTGACTGGAAAACAAATCATAAAAATTTTCAATACGTCATAATTTTTCTAGTTTTTACTTTTTCCTTAAAATTATTTTAATTGATTCTAGAAGTTTACTGAAATAATAGGCTATCTTAAAACGGTTTCTTGGAGTTTATTATGCCTCACATTGAGCTCTAGAGATATAAACATACAAAATTCCTTTTCATAACATAATTATCGTATTGATGAAATTCACTGTAAGTCAGATCCTTGCAAAATTAAATTTTGCAACAAGAATGTGGGGAAAGTCTTGCTGTGGAAAGTTGATATACTGTCATGAATTCCCCGATCTTTTTACATATCTACACAAACGTAGAGCTCATAAGAATGTTTGCATCTTTTATCCACACAAAGCAATGATTTTACGGCCTTGTTCATTCTTTTGATGTAATATTCAAAATTACATTTCTTAAAACATTAATATATTTCTCAGATTTCAACCAAATAACTGTTCCCAATATTCGTGAAAAAGAATTAATTCATTTTGCTCCGATTTAATGTTTTCGAAAAGATAATTTAGTAGTTCTTCAGAAATTAAATTTTAAAGACTTTATTTGTAGCGCCTTTAACTATTGAAACCTTAAGAGCTATTTAAGAACTTGGAAGGAAAAACTACGATTTCGAGTTTAATATGAAATTAACTTTACGAAACTGGTATTTTATAATTAATGAAAGTTTCAATAAGCTTGATTCAAGCATCAGCCCAGATGACTCTCTATTCTCATAGATTTAACAAGAAAAGTTTTATCATTCCCATAAATTAAGAATAAGTCATTGAATACAAGATATTGCAATAAATTTTTTTAATACAGAAGAAAAACATTAAGCAAATTCTAAACATATGGTTATAGAAATATTGGAAACTTAATTCTTTTGTATTCAGTTTCAGCCAAATCTGCAAATGTACCTGTTGAAGAAATAGCTGAATATAGATAGAAGCTCTGTAATTTTACGATCAGTCTTAGCATCCAATATGAAATTGTAGATGTACTTCAGGAAAGCCAAATATAATGCAAAAAGCATAGAAGCTGCTAATGCACTCCAGTCCAAAAAGGACTGAAACCTTTTGGAGTAAGCTGTCCATCGAAACACTCGATTAAAGTCAGGAAGCAATTGACCATTCTGAAAGAAAAATCTCTTAATAACCTGAAGGAAATGCAAATACATATTAATACAGTTCAAGTTACTACAATTAGGATAAATTTAATGCTTTTCGGTTATTTGCTGTCACCGAATAATTTTTTCACACGTAGAAGGTTAGTCAAACCCAGACTTGCGGCGTAAAGAAATCAGAGATATTAGAAATGACTACAACCCAAGATGAGAATCACACCTCCGAACTATTGAATCACAGATAAAAGCATTAACCATACATTTGACAGCTTCATGATTGTTTTTCAGAGTGGTGATTAAATTAGAATGGAAGACAAACTTATTTCTTGAATAGGTTTGAACGTGCTAACAATACGGCTTAGAAACTACCTATTTTACTTAGTTATTTGGTTTTTTTAAAGAAACTACAGAAACTAACTTGGGTTATTTTATGAATTTTAGGGTGAACAGATTCTGTTTTAAAAATTGGAAATAATGTTTTTACTATTAAACACCTCAAACTTCACAATCAATCTTATCAATACATTGAAGCACTATTTTCTAAAAAATTTCTCTTACAAGCGAACAGTGAAAACTCAGCTCTACAAAAATAAAATTTTCAAGTAGTTTGATAAATAAAACACTGAGACATTCGTATTAAAGGTTTCTTAATATTTCTCTTGAAATTCTAACTGTGACAACGGATCACTGAAGTCAGTTTAGAACTTGAAGAATTGCCAACAAAAATTAAGCTAGTCATGTGCAGCAGTTAACGAAATTAAATCCATGTTTTAGAGTAAGTTTTAGAAGTCTCCTTTTACAAAATTAAAGGATTACTTTATTCTCAAAAAGTTGAGTTGATATAAGTCTATTTAAAAAATTAAAAATTCATAATTTCTGATGTTTATTATTGGAGTAATTTCATTTATATTACTGAAAATTTTATTTGATTGATTATCTTGGAATATGGCTGGTTGGGTTTTATGGCGCAAGGTCCAAAATGGAGATGCTGCGCCAAGAAAAATAATTTTGAAATTTTTTTCTAATTATTTATATAAATTATCATTTTTTTAAAACCCAAACATTAAGACTTTAAAAAAAATAAGTGTATACATAATTTTAAAATCCAATGATAAAATATAAAAAAGAAACATCAAAATATATGTAATTTTAAAGTTTAAAAAATAGAAATTAAATATAATGTAAAAAAGCTATTGCCCTCAAAAAAGCGAATAGGTTTCTTGTGAACGCAAACCATGGCAATTCCAAGAAACAAAAGTTATTTAATTTGAAAATCTCCATTCACGGAGCTGGAAGGCATGTCATCGGACATCTCCTTAAGCGTTCGAGGGATGTAAGAAAACAACGTCAGCCTCCAGGGACAAGGCTTTACAGGTGGATATGGAGGGTCGGTAGGAGCCCTCCTTTGAAGATTTTAATTTGTATGCATTCGTGGCTTTTGATCTAGCTGAAAGAGCTTTCCTTTTATTAATTGTGGTAGAGTTCGATTTTGACTTTGACGCTGTAAGAAATTTAACAACGGGGAGTAAAATGGCTTCTGTTTGCGTTGAAGCTGTTTTGGTGACTTTTTTTTAAAAAATACCAGCATTGCTTTTTCCAAATTGAGGTGTACGCGAGCTAAGTAGTTTCCTTGCCTCCGGGTAAGTATATTTTATTTGTTACTTTCAACATGGTGACTTCCTTCTCAAATACCCATTGAGGACAACTTCGAGAATAGGAGGGGTGGTCACCAAGACAGTTGACACACCTCTCCTTTGCTGTGCAATTCGAGCTATCGTGGCAAACTACCACGCAACGAGCGCAAGTGGTTTTGCCTTTTTAGCGTTTCTCGGTGTCCATAGCGTTGGCATTGGAAACACCGTAATGGATTAGGAATATATGGCCGAACAGGTAAAATTAAATACGCAGCTTTTATATTGTGATGAAGGTCTGGAGTCGCAAAAGTCAGAATGAGATGTTTAGTGTCTGTGAACTTTCCATCCCTTCTGACTCTGATACGTTCAATTCCACAGAGCTTCTGATCCTGCAAATTTTCCAAGATCTCCTCCATTGGCGTATTCTCTAAACACTTGAGAATATGACACAACGAGATAAATTTAAATATCCATGAGGCAAAACAGTTTCCTCTATAATGACTAGCAGGTGCATTTCTTTAATTGTGGCAACTTGGGTAGAATTGGCTACTTCCATCATCTAGTCACCAGAACGTAATTTTCGAACACTTCTAACTTCCCCTACGGTTTCCGATACAGATTTTTGTATGAGAAATGGGGAGACTTTCTTAAAACTTTCCTCCTTTCTCTTAATTATGAAAAATTTGCAATTAGATTTATTTATTTGCTCCCGTGGGAGAGATGAAATTTTTTTTTATTCTCCATATATTAATAAAATTTCGGGATCTGACAACACCACCGAGTCCAACAAGGAGATGCAGACCAGCTGCACCAGTGCTAGCCACAGGTCCTATACGCTCACAGTACATCACTGAGGTGTCCTCCACCCTTAACGAGTCGCCCAGTATATGTATCGATCGCTTGATCCATAAAGCCGATTGATGTGCTGAGGACCATAACACACCTCCCGTTCACCTGAAGCAGAAGCCAAAATAATGTGTTGGTTTCGGGGGCCTCAATTGCCAGGACCCTCCTTTCCAGGGATATGGGTCTCCACGAGAAGCTAATAGCAACAGAGCGGCGAAAGCTACCCAATGGGAGCCCTTAACCTCTGAAGAGGCAACCACGCTGAGGGAGAAGAGAAAGAAAAAGCAGAAGATAAGAGGAGAGAGGAAAGAAAGAAGAGGACAGATCACTGGGGTACCTCGGGATTGTGACATCCGTGTTTACCTAAAGAAGATAAACCCCCTTAGGAGATTTTCTTGGAAAAACTCGTAAGGTTGTCGAAAGTTTTCTAGTACTTTTTGTATATCAAAAATATTGTTTTAATTTAGAAAAACACATATTTAAGTTTTCTACACGTAGCTTTCTTAAATGTGAATTATCATAATTTATGAAAGACCTTGGACAAACTAATTACATAAATAGATATATGTTTCAATTTTAAAAGTGAATGAGAAAAAAAAGGGGGAGGGGGGAGATTCATAACTCCAACATTAAATTATTAAAAAGAATTAGCTAACAAAATTAAAGGGTTTCTTTTATTAGGTAACTCGAAAATTAAATTTCAACTCATACTGCTGCATTTCATTAAATTTGAAGTTATTTAAGTTCGCAAAAAGTGAAGATATATATAATTTCTACAATAGCTTATTGAGAATAAAAATAAAACTATTAAAACCTTCCCCTAAAAATACAAGAAAAAACTTACTTCATCGAAAAACTGTTCCATGTTTGAAACACCTAAAAGAAAATTTGACCAGCAGAGACCAGAGGAAAGAAAGAATTTTATATACATTGTTTAATTATTGCACGGAGAATAGCTCTTCTTCCTTTAGATTATAGTTTTTGAAATTAAATTTTTTTTGTGCTCCATAAATGTGACGTGATAGTTAACACATCATTTCCTCCCAATACTCTGGTTCAAACAACACATGAAACACATAGATGATGTTTCTGTTGAATTTAAAATCAAACTTAAATTTACTTATGGGTGTCTGCCTTATTAGAATACCATCTCATGCTTTTTTATACACTGCTGGACAATTGCTAAGGACGGATAACACTATCATCCATAGCAACCACAAAATGTAAGGAAGCAAAATGTGGAAAATTAGAA